>JAJPUD010005531.1:9946-28248 GCA_023553655.1 Myrmecobius fasciatus | reverse complement strand
ATATATATATATATATATATATATACATGTACTCAAGGAAAGGGGCATCCAGGTACACTCTCCATGGTAGGTTAGAGGTATTTGTGTGTGCACCTTAACACAGAAATCAAAACATATGCCCACTGCTACCCCAACACATGCTTCGTGGATGTCACTCTGTATTTACACTCATCCTATTACACCTGAACAGGTCACACATTGATGTCATGGAGTCAGGAGACCAGGATCCCAGGCCTGGTACCTTGCACATAAAAAGCACTTTAATAAAATGTCTGCCGAATTGAATTGAACTTGCTGGGTGACTTCTGGCAGGTTCCCTCTCTCTTGCTCTCAGTTATCTTCTCTGTAAAATAATGGAGTTGGACTGAATGCTTTCTAAGATCCCCTTTCAGCTTTATGGTGTGTATAGCAGAATGCACACATGTGTAAATTCTTTAGATGTATGGACAAAGATGCAACATGTCAGAGCCTTTCTGCACACACTGCTTTGGGAACAGGGAAAGAGATAAAGACCTACAGGGGACTAGTGAGAAGGAGAAGTAAACTCAAAAAAGGCAGGTTTTCAGGGTAAGTTTGGGAAGAAGGGAAGAATCTGAAGGTCCAAGGGCCCAAAGGATGATTCGGTGAAGGCAGTCTTAGCACCTGCATCTACTACTTCTCCCTCTCCATTCTTCTCTTTTTCCTCTTCTCCAGTCTGTTTTCCTTTCCCCTCTTTCATCCCTTCAGCCCCATGATGATTCCCAGTGAAGGGTTACCCAGGGGTGGGGGTGGGGTGATGCTGAGTCAGTGATTGACAGCTGTTTTTTCCAGTAAGGTGGGCCTTAGAGAGAGGAGGCTGGGAGGGTAGAGGGAGGGGAGGGAAGTACTTGGGCTAGAGCTAGACTGGGAAGCAAATGCTCCAAGCTCCTTACTTTCTAACCTGGGGTGGGGTGGGGAACTAAATTTAAGAAGCGGGGAGAAAGAACCAAAGAGAAGAGGCCTTTGCTGGGCCCCCAAGACTGACAATTTCAAGGATGGGGTCATAGGACCATTGATCTAGAGTTGGAAGGGATCTTAGAGACCAATGAAACTATATTTATTTATTGTGATTTGTCCTGAGTCATGTAACTAGGAAATGTCTGAATCAATATTTGAACACAGCTCTTTGTGATTCTAAGTTCAGTGTTCTGGCTGTCATAACATTCTGTCTTCTAAGTTATTGGAGTTTACAGGTATGAACTGGGAAAATCTAAACAGATGAACAGTCCTATAATATTTGGGAAGTCATCCACCAACATCCTCCACCCTCCTCAACTGGCTGTGGCTTTTTGTGCCCCAACTCAAAGATGGAGAAAGATGTGAAGGGAACCATAGACACAATTAGAGCTGCAAGGGCCTTTGAAATCCCTTAGTTCAATGCCCTCATTTTACAGGGAAGGAAACTGAGCCTCAAAGAAGGACTTCCTACAAAAGGAAGCAAGTTAGGAGCAAGCTGAGGTCTCGAATCCACAGCTCTTGATTCCCTGCCCAGGGCAATTATAATGGAATAATGGAGAAATCTCTGAGGAGACCCTCACTTGGCAAGTAGTGGGGAGAACATAAAGGGTTTAGCTGGGCAGAAGGGAGCTGGGATCAGGATGAGATTCAGTACATAAATTCATGCCAAGGAAAGGATCTCGTCCCTCATGTAAATGAGTTACAAATCCAGGAAATTTAGACCCAGGGCTTTGAATGGTGGGTAGGAAAGACCCCACAGGCAGCTGTCTCTGCATGTATCAGGCAAGGATTCCATCTAGATGGTAGCCCAGATGATGGTCCAAGTGACACTGACACCCTACATAGAGTGGGGAGAGTTGGGATGGTGGTGGGAGAAATAGTCCCTTGTTCATCTTAACACCAAGCAATTTGATACCAGCAAGACTCAATCTCCACAAGGAAACTCCTATTGCTTATTTCCATCAGGAGAGATAACCTCCTCTGTCCCCACCAATCCTGACACTCCTCTGCCACTGCATTTGTCAGTGTCACAGATTAAACCAAGCCCTGTGCTGGCTAAGCAAGTCTCCCTTCCCCCACCTGTCACCCTTGACAACATTGAATGACAAAGCTAGAAGAAACCTTAGAGATTTTCTATCGGACTTCTCCACCCCATTTTACAGGGGCAAAAACTGAGGTCCAGAGTGAATTAGAGGCAGAGCTGGATCTAGGACTGAGATCTTCATCTAGCACTCTCAAATGAGATAATCTATGTAAGCAACTTGAGGACCCTAAGGTACTAAACACATATTTATTAGTATTTAGTATTATTTCATTACATCACATTGCCAATATTCAGTAACCACAATGCCTTTGTTTGGATGATTTAGGATTATAAAGACAGACAGGCAGACAGGTGGGCAGATAGTTCTTAGACCTTGACTTCTATTGCTATTCCAGATTCCCAGTTTTGGAGGTTGCAAGTACATATAATTGAGAGCTGGAAGATTTTTTTTTAAGCCCTCAATTAAGGAGCAAATCTGGGGATTGACTCATTGCAGCCCTACTTTGATAAGGACCTCCAAGCATACTGCCTAGGAATACTTGACAGAAGTCACTGCCCCAGTGGGTGCCCTGGGAAATAGCAGGCCAAAAAGCCCTGGTCATGGACTGAAGCATGAGGAGGAGCTTTTTGCCATTCCTGTCCTCTCCTCCAGAACTCCAGTGAGGGAGAGATAGAGGTCAATCCGATCCTTGAAAGTCCACACAATCGAGAAATTAAACTAACTTTTCCAAAGCTGGTTAGGGATGGGTTCCCTGATTTGGGGAAGACTAGTCACTTTCCAGGAACAGAAGTCAGGGGGTCGTACTGGCAAATTACTGCCATGCCCGGGAGTTACTGTTTATTTCGCTTCTGCTCCTTCCTAACCCCCTTATTCAAATAGGACAATTAAGAGACAATTAACAATTAATATAAACTACGGATACACAGACAAACCTACACATATATTCGTGCATGAATGTATTCAAATACAGAAATACGGACACAAACGCATACTCTCCCTTTTCCCTGCCTGGCCAGATTCCTCTGCTTCTCACCCAGCGCCCGAAGGACTTCCAAACTTCCTTAGCCCCTGGTCTGGCCTCAGAGGGTGGGCTGCCTGGTACTTCTAGTACTGCGGGCTCCTGTACCTGCCCATCCGATGCTCAGCTCTTATGGTGAGAAACCTCGACAAGAGACCTTCAGCCCCCGCCTCTCCCCGTCTTGGCCGTGGAGCTACAATGTCGAGGAGCTCTGAATGGGGCGGCAAACCTCGCTGCCCTCACTTTGGGCACTTTCATGCCCACACACAATCCCATGCCAGCCTCCAGCTCCCAAGCCCCACTCCTCCAGTCCTCCCGCAGCCTGCCAACCGGTCGGTCTTGGAGCCTGGCCGGCCCTCCCATGACCGGTGCCGTCTTGTCTTACCTGAGTCCCCCCTGGGCCTGCCCTCCCGGCTCAGAGCCCCTCCCTCCTTCCCCAGGGCAGCCCGTAAGTGGCTCGGCTGGGCGGGCGGCTCGGGCTCGGGCTCGGGCTCCGGCTGCGTGCGCTCTGCCAGGATCCCGTGCTTCTCGCCAGCGAGCGAGTGAGGAGCAGTTGGGGCTGAGCACTAGGTATATATTGTCTGGGAGTGTGGCCTTAGGGCCTCTGCAGGGCGGTCTGGTGCCGTGCCTGCCCCTATATGGAAGATGCCATCACATGCTTCTCAGCTCCCAGCCAGGGGCCGGGTGGCAACACGGGGGGAGGGAAGCGCACCAACTTCGGCACCGGGCGAGAAAGCCCGCCCCGGTCGGCCCCCCGCCCGCCAAACCCCGCCGGACTCGCACCTGCCCGGCGCTCAAACTTCTCCTCCCGCCACAGTTCCAGCTTCTTGTGTGTCTCTGGCTCCTGGCTGACCCTTTCATGTGGTGCTGGAGCAAGAAATTCGCTTGATGCCTCCTTCCCACGCAGCAGCAGCAGCAGCAGCAGCAGCGGGAGAATTGGGGCGCGGAGGGTTAAAGAAGAACCTGGCGAGCATCAGAGCTCGAGACTCAGTGCCTTCCAGGGCCCCCATCCCCTCCTTCCCTCCCTCAGGTTTCCTCTTCAGCCTGATTCCCATTTCCAACTCTGGCCTCTAAGTGCCCGTGGGCACGAATTATACCCAGAGACCCATCTAGCCCTCTTGTCCACCTCTCAGGAGTTTGTGGCCTAGTCGAGGGCTCATGGAAAGCAGAACTGAAGCACCGAACCCAGGCACGAGGTATGTCCATTTGCATGGGGGCAGTCCCCATGGTGGGGGGCTGGGGAAGAATGTACCGGTGTCTTAGAAGATCAGAGCTGTAGAAGAACCGAAAATGGCATATGTTGGAAGGGGGAAGGGATCTTAGAATGTTAGAACTGGAAGGGACCTTAGAACATAGACCGTAGAACATCGGCTGGGGAAAAGACCTTAGAACAATATTAGAGCAAGAAGGGATCATAGAACACAGAATGTCAAAACTAGAAAAGGTCATTTAGTTCATCCCTTTCATTGTACAGATGAGGAAACCGAGGTTCAGAGAAAGAATACAGCTTGACCAAGATCTCATATTGTAAGGGACAGAGAATGAATGACAGTTGGTTCTGAGTTCTGGTCCATGTCTATTTGTACTGTATTGAAAGAAAGAGACATCTGAAAAACTCTGCGTTAGGTTCCCAATCCACAATTGTTCTAGTTCTTAGACTGGTCATCCAGAAGGGGAGAGGTTCCCTTCAGCCTTCCTCTGGGATTCTGCCCCACCTATGTCATTTTCTATCCCTCCCCTCCCCCCTCCCCATCCATTGGTACAGCTGGTTATGACATGATTTCTTTGAATGCAGGAAAATTTTATTTTGCATTCTTGCAAGGTGAATAGACACACCATTGAAACTCCAAAGACAGCATGTTATTTTCTATCTGCAGCACATCTCTCCTCTGATTCCCCATTAATTGGATGTTTCAGAAATTGCGTGACATGAATCTCCACTCCTCATTACATAGCCAGTCCCTGCCCCAAAGGAGCTTACATTCTAGAATGGGGAAGGTGACTGAAGAAGGCTAAAGGCAAAGAACAAGAGTTCAAATTTCGGGCCACTATCCCTGATTACAAAAGTCATTCCCTGCCTACAAGGAGTTTACATTATGATATTCTTTTTTCTTTTAATTTTTTAATTAAATTTTTTATTAAAGCTTTTTATTTTCAAAACATATGCATGGATAATTTTCCAATATTGACCCTTGTAAAACTTTGTGTTCCAAATTTCCCCTCCTTTCCCCCTACCCCCTCCCCTAAATGGCAAGCAATCCAATATATGTTAAATGTGCAATTCTATATATGTTTCCATAAATATCATGCTGCACCAGAAAAATCAGATCAAAAAGGAAAAAAAATGAGAAAGAAAACAAAATTCAAGCAAACAACAAAAGGAGTGAAAATGCTATGTTGTGATCCACATTCAGTTTCCATAGTCCTCTCTCTGGGTGAAGATGGCTTTCTTTATCACAAGATCTTTGGAACTGGCCTCCATCATGCTATGATTTTCAACTCATTCCTCTACCTGTGTACAAATTGAAACCACCTCCCATTGTTCATAGATTCTCAGAGCTGGTAGGGAACTCAGAATATTCAAGTCCAACCTTTTCCTGAGCAGAAATCCTTTTTAATAACATTCTGGACAACTATTGAGGCAACTTCTGCTTGTGCCAAACCAAGAAGAGACACAGAAGGATGTCATCACCTCCAGGGACCCCAGCCACCTCTGAAGAAATTTTCCTATTTTTCCCCTACTTCTGTACTTCTGGTCTCTGCTTGACCCTGGGCCTGTTGGCTCTCTACAACTGTAGAAAGTCAACTCCTTACAGATTTCCATAAAATCACCAGCCTGAGGCCTATTTGTTCTGCACTAGGACTGAATATGGCCCAGGACTCTGAGGAGGATGAAGAATTCAGGTCCTGCTCCCTCAACTTGTTGTGAGCATTTATAAATTCCTTCCATCCCCTTGCCCAGTGACTGACATATGAATTATGAACTCACTCCACAGTCAAAGGGACAAGGAAGCCAGATGGTCACATTAGGACTTCAAAAATAGGAAGGAGGCAGCAAGGTACAGTACTGGGCTTGGAGTCCTGAGAGAAATCCTGGTCATAGCTCTAACACTGACAAGATGTGTGACCTTGGGCAGGTGCATCAATTTGCTCCTATGAAATTTCTTACCTGTAAGATAAAGAAGAATGTACTAGATGGTCTTTTCATTTCCAGCTCTGACATACTACAAATCTAAGGAACTCTTTATTTGCTGTCTGCTAGATTAAATTTAAACTCAGTCTGGCATTTAAGGTCTTCTATGATCTGGTCATTTTCAACCTCATCTTACATGGATTCCTTACATAAACTCTTTTCTAACCAGAATAGTCTCTTCATGGTCTCCCCAACTATGTCTTACCTCTGTACTTTTGCTAATACTGGTCCTTTTGCCCATCAAAATCCTATCAATCTTCAGCTGTTGCCCCACTGTCTTTTTGTGTAAAGATCTTTTTTTCCCCTGAATTCCCAAAGAACTCGGTGTCCTTTAAAAATGTTTTTATTTATTTTATTAAATATTTTCCAATTATATGTAAAAAATCATTTGTCCTTTAGCACAGATTGCTTCTAGTTTTGATTCCATGACTTTGAATAGGATCTTTCTTCCCTTCTCTGTCTTTCTGAATATAACTAAAACAAGGACTGGGCATGTGTACATGGCAAGCATTGATAAAGATTTGATAAATAATTGAAAGATGGATTTGGAGAGGGAAGGGATAAGTATAGTGGGAGGGTGGATGTGAAAAATGATGGAGATTGCTGGGTTCTTGAGGTCCCAGAGGCCGCTTATTGTTTATTGAACCTCAAAGCTCATAGGGACCTCAAAAATCTCCAGCCCAATTTTCTATAACATTCTTGACAATGATGAGCCAACTTCTACTTGAACACCTTCAGTGATGGGGAACTCACTATTGTTGAAAGCAACCCATTCCATTGTTGCACAGATGATTCTTAGGAAGCTTTTTTGTATATTGAGCCCAATCTACCTTCCTGTAACTTTTCCCAAAGGGTATTCATTTTGTCATTTGAAGCCACAGGATTAATCCAATCCCTTTCCCATGTGAAAGCCTTTCAATTCATTTAAAAAGACAATTCATAGTTCTTTTGAGCCTTCTTTTCTCCATGCTAAACATCTCCCAGTTCTTTCACACTGGTCCTTCTGTGACTCAGCTTGGAGTCTCTTCTCCCATTTTTTCTTGCCCTTCCTGTCAAGTTTTCCTCTAAATATGCTCCCTATGCTAAGTGTCTCTGGGAGAGACCGTATAGTCAGAACCACCTCCCACCCCCAAATGATGCTTTGATGGCACTGGTCGTTCACATTTTCATGCATTTATAAAGCTCCCACTATGCACCAGGCACTGGGATACAAAGAATGAAACAATCCTTGCTGTTAACTGTTTACAGTCTGTCTGTCCGTTGTCCCCACATCCTGCTTTTGTCTATTTTTATTTGTTTATTTACTTTACTTACTCATTTTGTTGTTTATTTATTTTTCCCCTGAGGCAATTGGGGCTAAGTGACTTGCCCAGGGTCACACAGCTAGGGAATGTTAAGTGTCTGAGACCAGATTTGAACTCAGGTCCTCCTGACTTCAGGGCTGGTGCTCTAACCACTGCACCACCTAGCTAGCCCTTTTGTCTACTTTTAGCATAGGAAGGTTTATGATTTCTTACGGACATAAAAATCTGAAAGTTCTTTTTGAGGAGCAAATGCTCTGTTTGTTCTAAGGTCCATCCTCTGCCCTGTCCCAACCCCAGCCTCTCTTCTGCCCAAATGTCAGTTCTGCAAAAGAGGAACAGGGATCATAATTTCTCCTGGAAGCTGAGGCCTGGAGAGGACCTGGGAGTAGGGGGCCTCCTGTGCTCTTGCTAAGGCTTCTCCAGGCAGGATTTTGCAGGAAGGGCCCTCCCTCTTCGTGCCCCCCAGAGCCCTCTGGGGCTTCCCTGACCTCCGGGACTAGTGAGATGACAAGTGCACACTGTGTGTGTGCTTGCTTGGCTTGCCACCCACACTGAGCTGCGTGAGACGTGGCCCAGAGTGCGCTGTGCCCACGGAGGGATAGGCTCTAATGAGTTATGTCTTGTGTGCGTGTTTGTGCTGGGAGCATGGGCACTTAAGTGGGCAGGTGGGGTTCGTGGGGCTGCATGTCAGGGAGGGGCCCGAGGGGGAGAAGGGGGGTCAGGCTGGGGCTGCAAAGCTTTCAGGGCCAGAGTTCATACTGGGATTCCCTCTCCTGCCCAGGGGTGTGTGTAACTAGCAGTGAATGGTTGTGAGGGGGGCCGAGTGGGGGAAAGGGGGAGGTGGGGGCTCTCGGCCTTCCCATTTCCCTTCTGTTTCTACCTCCCAGCCTGCTCTCCCAGGTATATGTGCACACCCTCAGTCACTCATGCTGAGCGTCCCACCTCCAGCAGGTAAATGCGCGCTCCTCACACCCCCTGTGCACTAGTACAGATGTGTATGTAGTAGGCAGGGACACTTTTGTAGCACGAGCTCACCAAGGCACACAGATACTGTCTCTCCTTCCCTTGCCCTTTCCCTTCTTCCCTAAGTAGCACAGGAGATAGAAGGCTGGGCAGAGTCAGGAAGACCTGAATCCAAATGGGAGCTCAGGTACTGACCGGCTGGGTGAGCCTGGGCAAGTCACTAAACTTCTGTCTGCCTCAGCTTCCTCATCTGCAAAATGGGAATAATGTTCCCACCCACCTCCCCGTGTTGGTGAGGATCGAATGGGGTAATATTTTGTGAAGCACTCAGCATACTGACTGGCAAATGCAGGCACTCAGTGAGTGCTTGTTCTCTTCCTTGTCCTCGGGGCAGGGCCCCGCCTCTGCCCTGGGCTAGGGGGCAGGAAGGACCGAGCAGGATGGGGAGCCTGGTGTGAGGGATTCAGCCTCAGTGCCACTTTGGCTCCTTCCTACCCTCTGATAGACACTCTTCTGGTTGTTATGGGAGCCTCAGGTGGAGAGTCTCCCCATCTCTCCCCAAGCACCGATGGAGCTGGAGGTGGGAGAAGCATGCTCTCCCCGGCAGCACGGGGGAAAGGGTCTCAGCCTGGGAGTCAGGGAGGGGGTTCGAATTCCGTCTCTGGTGCAGTACGGAGGGTGGGGGGGGGGGGGCTGGACCCGAGGGGAAGGGTCGCAGTGGGCGCCTCTGGGCTCCCTGCTCGCTCTGGAAGCCACGCACACCTCCATGAGCACCACGGGGAGGAGCGTGGGAGGGGGAGGGCAGGGCAGTCGCCGCTGCGTGGGTGGGACGTGGCTGTGGGAGTGGGTGCTGAGTACAGGGGACCCAGCCCTCCCTTTTGCTTCTGCCTGCGGGCTGCTGGGGGCTGTGCAGGGTGGGTGGTCTCCTGGGCCGGCAGCATGCAGCCCTTGGGGCCCATGGCAGGGCTTTGTGCAGTAGGGCTGGGGGGGGGGCAGGGGCGAGGGCCATCAGTCACCCACCTGTCACGGATCACACTGATGTCGCCCAGACTATGTGCCGGGTGCCCCGGGGCCACCCTCCTCAGGCCCCTCCCCAAGGCCTCCGTCTGGGCCCCCTGAACCAGCTCTGGATGCTTTGGAGACGAGGGTTCCCTCGGAGAAAGAGTTCCCTATGGAGACTGGCGCCCCAGTTTATAATCCTCAGCACCCACTCTAGAAGGGTGCCCACCTGTAGGAGAAAGAGATGCGCAGACATGGAGAGACAGATGGAGACAGAAAGACAAAGGAAGAGGAGGAGAGAAATAGAGACAGAGGGAAAGACAGAGGGGAACAAGGGGACAAGAGACAAAGTGTCAGAGACAAGACAGAGGAACGGGTATCCCGACACAGAGTCGTGTAGGGACAGAAAGGGGAGGAGGACTTACATCAAGAAACAGCACAAAAGGAACTCAATGTGGGGCAGAGCACATTGTTTTTTACTTAATTTTCAAGCTTTTTGTCAGTATTTTCTTTCACAATATGACTAATGAGGAAATAGGTTTTGCATGATTTTATATGTAGAACCCATACCAAATTGTTTGCCTTCTCAATGAGGGAGAAGAGAGAGAAAGAATTTGGAACTTAATTTTTTTTTAAAATGATGCTATAATTGTTTTTTTTTTTTTTTTTTTTTTAACAAGTAATTGGGAAAAAATACTATAGACACACACACACACTCACACAAAGTAATAGCATGAAATACTACGGAAACAGGCAGACCAGAAAATGAGGGGCAGTTGACATAAACACAGAATTCCTTTGACAAAAAACCCCACATATTTTAGCTGGAGTTGCTGATAAGGCAGTGGGGGGGGGAGGGGCTGTGCTGAAATGCCTAAAATTTAATGGAGTTAAACTGGGAGGGCTTCCTGGAAGAGGTGGATTTAAAGCAGAATAGGGAAAAATGGAAGGAAATAAGAATGAGCACAGAGGGAAGACGTTCTGAGCCCCCTACCACGCTGGCGGGGAAAGGGTTAAGGGAAGTCCCTTTACAAGTTAACTTGGACCTCCGCAGAGCCCTAAGCATCCTCTCTGCAGGCTTGGGCTGGCTTGTTCTTACTGACCTGCAGCCTGCTGCCTCTGATTGGCCCAGGCTTTACACTTTAGCTCCCGGCTCAGGCTGGCCACAGCTGCCCCATCTTCTCACCTTGGGGAATATCTTCCTGGGCCAAGCAAAGGTGCCAGAGTTTGGAGGGCTATCTGCTCATTTGCATAGATTTGTGTGCAATTTGCATACATTCCCATAGACAGAAAGGGAGGGGGTACCCAATGGCTGGAGTTCTCTCGGCTTCTTGGGAATCCTGAATTATGGACTCCTGCACCCAGAAAGAGCCTTAGGCCACAGGAGTCAGAGTCTGAAGGGACTTCAGAGATCATTTAGTCCAGACTCTTACCCTGGGGTTCCCAGACCCCTGAGGGTCCCTTTGGGGACTTTGAGTTACAGGGAATCTGGATTTAGATGGGGAAAAAATTACATCTTTATCTCAGCATAATGGATTTCCTTTGTAATCCTAGGATTTTACTTATTTTTGTACATTTAAAATCATGCTTCTGAGGAGAGGTCCAATCTTTACCAGATTGCCCAAGGGTTCCATGACTCCAAAAGAGATGAAAAACCCCTGATCTATTCCAACCACCTTGTTTTACAGATAAGGAAACTGAGGCCCATTGATGGAAATTGATATGTCTAAGGTCATATAATGCATCAGTAATCTAATCCACACTAGAACCTAGGACTCATGATACACTCACTGTGCAGGACTAAACCAATTTTCATTTCAGCTCTAATTCCCAAAAGGAGGCAAAGGAGGAGGTAGGTTTGTGCTGCCTGATATGATTTTTTTCTTTCCATGTCCCTTCCCATCAAAACCTGCAGTCCTGGATTGCACCCATTCTCACTCCAATCTTGTAGAAAAATCATTTTGGTGACAATGATTGATAAGGGATTAATATGTGATCCTTTATATGGGATTTGTTTTTTAAAAAGTGAGCTTCAAAAACCCCCCAAAAACAAACCAAAGCTTTGATGATGGAATTTCAGGCTTTTAAGTTAATTAATGGGCAAAGTATTTTCAGGCCTTCTTACTTATAGTTTTCTGCCACACAGGACCGTCCTAGAACCTTCAGTGGGGTAGTGTAATGTAATAATTAGGGTGATAAGACTAGAATTCAGAGCTGAGTTGAAATCCAGTCTCAGGCACTCCAATCAATAAACATTTAATAGGTGTTGTGTTAAATGCTGTATGATCCTGAGCAAGTCACTTTACCAGCACAGTCCTCAACTGTAAAATGGAGATAATAATAGCTTCTACCTTTCAGGCTTGTTGTAAAGATCAAACTATGTACATGTAAAGTGCATATAGCACAATATAAGCACATAGTAGGTGCTTAATAAATATTTGTTTTATCTTTGTTTTGTAATTGAAGGAGCAAAGGATGGTGAGTTGGAGGATTCTAAGAATAATTGGGATGTAGAGCTGACAAGAGACCTGATCTCAGTTAATTCAAACTGGGTTTGGTGACCCAAAATCCAAATCTCTTTTTACCACTGTAGGATTTGGGGTATCAGATAATGAGACACAGTAAGTAGAAAGTACACTAAAATAATGGAATAAGGGATAGATTGAGAGTCAGAAGGGAAATCAAAAAGCATTTAGCTTAGCTCCATTTTACTGAGTCTCTGAGAAATTGTGACTTGTTTAGGTAGTAAATAACAGAGGAAGAATTTGAACTCAGTTTCTCCTGACTCTGGAAACACAGAGCCTTGGTTTTCCTCCTCTGTAAAATGGGATAGTAATACTTGCACTATCTATCTTACCTGACAGTAGTGAGAGAATCTCAAAGCATTTTGTAAATGTGAGCTGTTCTTTGATTGTTGTATGTGTGTGTGGAGTACAAGGGAGAACAAGGAGGTATAAGGGATACAGATGGAGTCAAAACACATGGAAAAAAACTCTTCTTTAGGAAGAGGCTCGGTGTGCTCAACCGTCTTTCTTCAAGCCTGTCTCCTATCACCTTGTATGACCTTCAGGAAGTCGGTGCTTCAATCTGGTCCTCATCCTCTCCAGCCTAAGAGAAGAGGTTAGAATCCAACCTAGAACCTGATCTAGAACCCAACCAGAGGCCAGAGATCTGGGATTGTTCCGTGGGTCCACAGGGGATCTGGGGCTCCTGGAGTTCCGATGAAGAAAGTACTGGCTTGTCCAAGGTCATGGTGTGGGTGCTTGGGAGGTGGAGGGAGGAGCCAGGGCCTGGCTGGGCAGAGAGCCCAGCCTGCCTGTCCGCCTGCCTGAGTTGGCTCAGCCCAGCTGACCATGCAGGAGGCCCCGGGCCTTGGAGACAGCTTGAGTCGTCCCCCTGCCAGCAGCTCAGAGTCTGAGAAGGAACTGTGTGAGGGCTGGGGGGAGGGGGACTCAGCCCTGGGAGGTGGGGGGAAGGCTTCACAGTCACTCAGTCCTCAGTTGGATAGAAATCAGGCTTCTTCCCACCAGAAGGGCCCAGAGCCCTCTGTGTGCACCCTCAGAGAAAGGAGGCCTTCATGTCTGAATCATGGACCTCGAGCTGGATGAGAGCTCAGAGACCCCCTGGGCCAGCCCCTCATTTTACAGAGGAGAAATTTGATAACAGATTAGTTTAAGTGACTGGCCCGAGGTCACAGGGAGGCTGAAGGCAGAACAGAAGCCCTTGGACTCCAGAACCAGCTAGGGTTCTACTGGGCCACACTGAGTTCCTATGATGGGACCGGTCAGCCAGAGAACCAGTGTCTATGGGTCAGCAATGGGCAATTAAGGGGCAGGACACAGGGTGTGTGAGTGTGTGTGTGTGTGTGTGAGAGAGTGTGTGTGTGTGAGAGTATGTGAGTGTGTGTGTGTGTGTGAGAGAGAGAGAGTGTGTGTGTGAGTGTGTGAGTGTATGTGTGAGAGAGAGTATGTGAGTATAGCTGGAAGGGACTTTAGAAGTTACCTAGTTCAATCCTATCATTTCCTGATGAGGAAACTGAGGCTGAGACAGGGGAAGAGCCCTGAGATCCCCTCTCCTCCCCTTAGCTACTCACCCTGAATAATATAATAATAATATTTATAAGGCACCTATTATGGACCCTCAGTGAGAGGAGCCTTATCATTCCCATTTCACAGATGAGGAAACTGAGGCAGGTAGGGTAAATGACTGCTTCAGGGGAACATAGTCTCTAAGGCCAGATTAGGAACTCGGCTTTCTTGACTCTAAGCCTAGCACTCTAGCCACTGTGCCATTTAGCTATCCTCAATTCCTTTCTAAATTCTTTGACGTTATCCTTTAAAACATTCCAGTGTATCAGCCCCCAGCCCACACCACAGATTTGCTCTCCCACTACCCCCCCCACTCCTCTCTCTGCCCCTTGGGTGGTCTTGGCCAGGCCTTGCAAGGCTGGAATGAATTGATCATTGATGTCTCCAGGCCTGGAGAACTCTCCTACTCCCAGGTGGTGGGGCAGGTGGGCCTCAAGACCCCTGAGGACTCAGAGTAGGTGCAGCCAATGTCGAACCTGATGCTTCCCATCACCTCCAGCCCTCCCCCACTCTGCTCCGAGTCCCTCCTGCTTCTCCTCATTCCTCCGCCCTCTCTCGGTCCAGGATTTATTTCCTCCTCTTTATGCAGGGCATCCTCTGGGCCATCTGGGTCCTTGCTCTGTTCTGGTTAAGGAAGTGAGGGGTGGGGGGTGGGGGAGAGATGCAGGCTCTCCTGTGGAACCCATGTAAAAGACACTTGAGCTGCCAAATTCAAAAGTACAGGTAGGCAATTTTTAAATTAAATTTTTTTTTTGTTATTCTGTACTTATCAAAATCATCACATATAGACTTTTCCAGATATAGAGAACAGAAAACCAAAGATAAAACTCCAAATCTCTCCCATGTAAGTTTGCAGTAAAAAAATAATATATAAATGCAATGTTAGATTTAAAACTACCCTGTTTGTCTGTGTTTCCTTCTAAACATCCTGGATCACTGCCGTATATTTGAAAAATGCTTCAATGACCCTCTTTTCTTTCTTTTATTCTTTTTTTTTTTGGAGGAGCATTCTTATTGCTAATCCTCCTCTCCCTTCCAAATTGCTGCCAAATTTAAAAGCAAACAGACCCTTCCTTGTAATAAATATAAGTAATCCAAGAAAACAAATTCATACTTTGGACAGATCCAAAAACATACGTTTCAACCTTCCCCCTGAATCCTCCAACTCTCTGTTAGGTAGTGGGGTAGCATGTTTCATTATTGGTCCTTTGCCGTAGTGTTTGGTCATTGAAGTGATTGGAATTCTTTTTTTTTATGTTAAGCATGTGTAATTCTTCTATACATATTTCCTTTTTTTTGAAGCTTTTTATTTTCAAAACATATGCATGGATAATTTTTCAACATTGACCCTTGCAAAACCTTGTGTTTCAATTTTCCTTCCCCTTCCCCCCATTCCCTCCCCTAGATGGCAAGTAATCCAATATATGTTAGACATGTTAAAATATATGTTAAATCCCATATATACATACATACTTATTCAGTTATCTTCCTACACAAGAAAAATCAGATCAAAAAGGGAAAAAATGAGAAAGAAAACAAAATGCAAGTAAACAATAACAAAAAAAGTGAAAATACTACATTGTGATTCACAGTCATTTCCCATAGTCCTCTCTCTGGGTGTAGATGGCTCTCTTCATCAGAAGACCTGATTTATTGGAGTTCTTTAAAAAATCATTTTTCTCTACAGGATTGTGGTTATTATTATTATTATTATTTTTTTTTGCTAAGGCAATTGGGGTTAATTGACTTGCCCAGGGTCACACAGCTAGGAAGTGTCTGAGACCAGATTTGAACTCAGGTCCTCCTGACTTCAGGGCTGGTGCTCTATCCACTGCGCCACCTAGCTCCCCCAGTATTGTGGTTATTATATAATTTGTTTTTGGGTTTTTTGGGCACTAGTCATTTCACTTTGAATCAATTCATGTACTTTTCCCCAGGTATATATGAATTCACCCTTTTCATCGTTTCTTCCAGAATAATAATATTCCATTATGTTAAATTAGTCATTCCTCAATTGGTGGCCACCTGCCTCACCCCATGCATTTCTAGTTCTTTCCTACCATAAAAAGTGCTGCTATAAATATTTTGGTATATATGAGTCCTCTTCTCTTTGATTCCTTTGGGGTATTTGCCTAATAATAGCATCATCGTGTCTTTTTGGATATAGTTCCAAATTGCTGCTCATTTTGGATCAATTTGTAGCTCCATCAATAGTTAGTGTGCCTGTCTTCCACAGTTCCTCCAACAATTGTCATTTTTCTTTTTTGTTATCTTTGTCAGTCTATTGGGGTTGAGGTAGAAACTCAGAACTGTTATTATTTGTATTTATTTTATAATAATGAGTTTGAGAATTTTCAGCTATTGACAGTTTGAATATCTTTGACAACTGCCTATTTATATGCTTTAACCATTTATTTCTTGGAGAATGGATCTTCATACATAAATTAAAATCAGTACCTCATATACTTTGAATATCAAACCTTTATCACAGAAATTTATAGCAAAGCCTTTTCTATTTAATAATTTCCTTTTTAATTTTAACTGCATTGATTTTAATTTTGCAGAACCTTTTCAGATTTTCCTCTCTCTCTCTCTGGCAATTGGGGTTAAGTGACTTGCTCAGTGTCACACAGCTGAGAAGTATTAGGTGTCTGAGGGTTGTATTTAAACTCAGGTCCTCCTGACTTCAGGGCTGGTGCTTGATCCACTGGGCCCTCTAGCTGCCTCAGACCCTTTTCAATTTTAAGTAATCAAAACTGTTCATTTTATCTTCCTATTTATCCCTGTTTAGGATCCTATTTGGTCATGAACTATTTTCCTATCCATTGATGTGAAGGACATTGTCTTCCTCTTTTAATTTGTTTATGATGTAATCTTCTATACCTAAGTCATGTCTTGGAGCTTATCTTGGAATATAGTGTGTTCTGCCAAGTTGCTTTCCATAGTCCTAATAGTTTTTATGAATAGTAAAATTCTTTCTTTAGTAGCTGGGGTCTTTGGTTTTATCAGACACTGCTACCATATCTGTTTATTTGTCTATGTTTTGAAACTTATATGTTTTATGGAACAACTCTTCTATTTTTAAAATCAATACCAGATAGTTTTGATGATTATTGCTTTGTAATTCCATTTGAGATTTGGAATTGCTAGTCCCCTTTATTTCCTATTTTTAAAATCAATACTAGATAGTTTTGATGATTATTGCTTTGTAGTTCATTTTGAGATTTGGAATTGCTAGGCTCCTTCTCACTTTTTTTCATCATTTTCTTTGACTTTTTGTTTCTTTAGATGAACTTCTTATTTTTCTGTATCTATAAAATTATTATTTGAGAGTCTGATTGGTATGGCTCTAAATAAGTAAATTAGTTTAGGTAGTATTGTTATTTTTATTATATTGGCATGGCCTATCCATGAACACTAATATCTCTGTAATTGTTCAGGTGGGTTTTTATATGATATTCAGAAAAAGAGGTATGGACACAGTTGCTGGAATCACAGAACCTTAGAATCTGAAGGGACCTCAAAGGTCACCTAGTCCAATCTGGACTTAAATAGGAATCTCCTCTACAATATCCCCAACAAGTACCATCTGGCCTCTCTTGGAAGAGCTCCAAAGATGGGAAACTTTCTACCTTCTGAGGCAGCCCATTCCTTATTGAGGCCTCTAAAACACTGAGTCTGCTACAGAACTGAGAGAACACTTTTTTACATTAATTTATTGAATTTTTCCTTGTTTTAAATCTGATGTTTTTCCAAGTATATTTATTGATTTAACTTAAACACACATGGACTTACCTTACTCCTCATCTCAATATACAGTCTCCCCCTCCATCTGTCTCTCTGTCTCTGTCTTTGTGTTTCTCTGTGTCTCTATGTCTCTCTGCCTCTCTCTTTGTCTCTATCTCTCTGTCTCTCTCTGTGTCTTTGTCTTTGTCTCTCTGTTTCTTTCTATCTCTCTGTCTCTCTCTTTGTCTTTATCTGTCTCTGTGTGTCTTTGTCTTTCTGTCTGTCTCTCTGTTTCTTTCTATCTCTCCGTCTCTCTCTCTTTGTCTTTATCTCTGTCTCTGTTTCTCTCTGTGTTTCTCTTTCTCTTTCCCCCTCTCCCTTTTCTCTCTCTCCTTTCTTTCTCTTTGTCTCTTTCCCTTCTTCCTTTCCTACTTCTCTCTCTCTCTCTCTCTCTTTGTGTCTCTGTCTCTCTGAATGCGCGTTCTATCTCTGTTTCTTTCTCTGTCTTTAACACTGTCTCTTTTTCTCTTTCTCTCTGTCTCTCTGTGTGTGTGTCTCTCTGAATGCATGTGCTATCTCTCTGTTTCTTTCTCTCTGTCTCTCTGTCTTTAACTCTGTCTCTTTTTCTCTGTCTCTCTCTGTGTCTCTCTGAATACGCATGCTATCTCTCTGTTTCTTTCTCTCTGTCTCTCTGTCTTTAACTGTCTCTTTTTCTCTTTCTCTCTTTGTCTCTCTTTCTGTGTCTGTGAATGTGCATGTTATCTCTGTTTCTCTCTCTGTCTCTCTGTCTTTGTCTTTGTCTGTCTCTGTTTCTTTCTCTCTATTTCTCTGTCTCTGTCTTTATCTCTATTTCTGTCTTTGTCTTTCTGACTCTGTTTCTTTCTCTCTCTCTGTCTCTCTCTCTCTTTGTCTTTATCTCTGTCTCTCTCTGTGTCTGTTTCTCTCTGTGTTTCTCTTTCTCTCTCCCCCTCTCCCTTTTTTCTCTCTCTC
>JAJPUD010005530.1:41870-143485 GCA_023553655.1 Myrmecobius fasciatus | reverse complement strand
TTTCCTCCTTTCCCAATGATTAAAAACAAAAACAGAGCAAAACGGCTGATGTGGTGAGCATGGAGTTAGGGGAAAAGGAATGAGGGAAAGAAAAAGGAGCATGCAGCCTCTGAAGGTAGTGCATTTCCCAATTCTCAGTGTTCTAGTGCAGAAGAACCTGTCTACACTAAAACAACCTAGCAATGAAAAATCAAAACAACCAAATTGAGCATCAAATGATCAATACTTCAAAAGAAGTAGCAATTGCTATATGGCTACCTAAAAATACTTGATGTGATATAATTTTGATTCAAAGACTTCATTTAAATTGCTAGTTAAGAGAAAATTCTGGATCTGAGCAAAGTCTTGTACCATAAAGGGAGCCAGACTGCAACTAAAATGAACTTTGACTACTGGTAGTAGTCAAATGCTTTTTATTATAAGTTATTTATCTCTTTGGTAGCCAGAAATTCCATCCAAAATCATGGCAGCAACTTCCATATTGCCAATGATTTAATACCTATTATAGTATTAAGGCATCCACATTTAAAGAGGCCGATCAAAATAAGGGGAAAACAGAATTGAAATGTATCATTAAGTTAAAAATCATCATGGCCTCTCCCCCAGTGCAAGTGAGACATTACTGAAGTTTTTCTTTTCTTTCTTTTTTTTTTTTTAAAAACCCAACAGATCTTGGTTAAATTGCTCAGCTGCATGAAGTGTTTGGGCCCTACAAATTTATTATGGCTGTTTTTATCTGCTGACCTTGAATAAAGATAAGGAATTCCTGGGGCAGAAAAACAAAAGCCTAGGAAGAACTATAGACAATGTTCTTAGGATCTATTAAGTCCTGACAGATTTGCCAGTGCTGTTAAAGTTGAAGATAAAGGTAGATCTGGAAAACAGTTTAATCCTTGTTAGTGTCTAAGGCCCTGCATAGCAAGATTCTAGCCAAACTCATAAAGATGATGGCAAGGCACTGCTGAAAGGGTCTTTGGCCAGCAGAGTAATGAATATCTATTCATTGCACAAGAGCTAGATGGTAAAATTCCCATCCAAACCAAATACCAAAATTGTGCTATCTGATAGCAAAAGTGCAATGTTAGATAGAATTCAAGGCAACCAAGTAATTTTGAAGGGCAAGATGAGGACCCCATATCTATCTTGTCTGGCTAAGAAAGTCACACATTTTCTATGCAATATCTTCTGAATACTTAAGTACAAGTGATGCAAGGGGGATGGGATCAGTATTTGGTCTGCAGCCTGGAGAAATCACAAATCCTTATTATCTATAGCTTATAATGTTAAACTAATTAGCAAAGAAATCACAAGCATATTATAGCTTGTATGTCAAATATAATTTTATGAAATAAAAAATTTATTTCCTGCAGAAAATAATCTTGTTTCCCTTTACATTAATAACATGTTTGGAGCTGGGATTAAAAAAAAAATTAAAAGTTAAAAATACAGTAACATTTAAGGGGATTTCCAAATATCCAGAGCACTGATCTGGGAAATGTGGGAAATGTTAGGATTTGAGGGCAGAAATTCACTGAGTACTTATTGAACAGGCTTACAGCTTACTTAAAAAAAAAAAAAAAAAAGAGGTCCAGCATTTTAACTATTGTGCGAAATCTCTCATAAAAAGGTAAGTAATTTAAAGACTTAGATAATTTGCACTGGATGAAAATTACCTATTTGGAGGAAATGGAAATAGACTTAAGAGCTGAGGTCCAACACAATCCAAAGGATGGTTGCCCTGATGAAAACTAAATTCTGTAAAACTAATGAGCATCCCTATCACCAAACTGACTATGGAAAGAATGAAGAGAAAAAGGGAATGATGTGTTTAAGAACTCAGAAGGAAAAATTTTATCTCACAGGCAAATGTGGGAAAGATCAAGAGACATGATTTTAATTACAAGGAAAACACTTCTCATTTATGATATAGGATGACTTTTCCTTACCATAAGAGATGCTTGCTTGAAGCACTCCCAAGATGCACCACTTATTTTTACCATAGCGACTGCTGTTCTGCTAACATTAATACTTTTTAAAAACAAGAAAACTCACAACATGGAATTCAGTTATTCTAACTTTAAAAATGATGAGACCTCTCTCCTTAGTATCCATAATTTGTTTAAAGTCTAGTATCTTTTCATTTCTAAAGATGCTCTGCAAATCTAAGTCCCTGGAGAGGGCCTAAAGCTGTGCTGTTGCTCTATAGGAATATGCTGAAGGCTGGGATTCTTCCAGGGGGAAGTTGGAGAAAAATATTTTACAAAACTGTTCACCTCAGTAGAAGGAAACTTCCCCATATTTCATTTTCTGGGATTTTACCTTTTCCTACAGAGAAGCAGAAGCAAGTATTTCATTGCTTACTAATCTGTACTACCCCAGTTGTTTCCTCTTTGTGTACCCATTCATCATTTTCCTTTCTCATTCAACAAATGCTAAATTAAATTACCTTTCAGCATTTAATTCAGGCATGGGGAGATAAATGTTATAAGCACCAGTGTCAAAATGGTGAAGATCAAGTTAAAAACAAAAATGAGTTCAGAGATCCCTTAAACTAAAAAAGTTCAATATGTGTTAACCCAAGTATAAAAAGATGAATTCTGAATATTTCAATATCAATAATTATTAAAGTGAGCAATTAAGTCCTCCACTTTATCTTGAAATCTAAATTTCATTTTTCCTGAGAAGAGGGTAATCAAAATCCCAAAACTCAAATATGAAGGGGCATTTTAAAAAACATGAAATAACCAAAGGATTTATATAGGCATATGTAATGTTTTTTATGCTAAAAAGCATTTCTAGTACTCTGAGTTTTCATCACAATCCTCATTGGGCTTCTGAAATATTGGTGGAGCGAGGCAAGGTAAGACAACAAACTGAGGAATTGAGCAGCTGTAATGTGCTATCCACATCAGACTTCTGAAAGACCAAGGACAGAGGCTGGGACCTGAACATTTAATGCTGGTGTCCAATCGACAAAATGAGTGGGATGAGACAACCCCAAACCAGAGCGGCCACCTCTAGGCGGCTGAGTCCTTTTCCTCCAGCAGAGTCAGGCTTGTGACTGTGACCCAGTCCTCCCACTTCAGGGAGAACATGCACTGTAGCAACATATAGAAATGTCCCAGCAGAGAAAAGCATGGCCACTCCAGTGGCATTGACCTCTGAAAGGGCTTCTTTGCTGCTCTGTGAAATATAAAACAAAAAAAGTTTTAATAATTAGAACTAAATTTAGGCCGTCAGACAAAAATCACAGTAAGACCAGAAATTCTTCATAATTAGTTCTCATTGAACCAAGTAACTAAATGATCATGGTTTAAATTACTAGTCATATTAAAGTTTCCAAAGAAGAATTTGGAAGCATATGCTATATAGGTTTTTTTTTTTAACTAATTAAAACAAATCGATATATTTTAAGTTTACATAAATTTAAAGACAAAAATAAGATTTTTAATACTACTTTATCAACACAGAAATATTTATTCCAGAGTTATCACTGAAAAAAATGTCTATTACCGAACTGTAAGGTTGTTTTTATTTTTTAATTTTAAAACACAGACTTGTAGACTAGAATAATCAGCTAGATGACAGAATAGTCACAATGGATGAAGAGCTCCAGGTTAGCTCTGGAGTCAGGAAGACTGGAGCTTCAATCTAGATGTGTAACCCTGAATCCCTTAATACTCTTTCCCTCTGTTTCCTCAAATGTAAAATGGGGATCCATAAGAGCACCTACTCCTCAAGAGTTGTGGTGAGAATAAAATGAGAATATTTGTAAAGCTCTAATTAAATTCTAACAATAATATTAATGCTACAGGTAAACTGAATAAAACTTGCAGTGAAGATATTTTATTTCTCCTATATGTTACATATAACAAGAACCTGGCATAGCAGATGATCTTATCCACTATTGTAAAACTATTTGTTTTCCTTAAATAAAAGTCATGCTTTTATCCTTCTCTTGGTGGCTCTCTTAATTTTGCTTTCTTAGACTAAAAGGACTTCTTTAATAGTTCTAAAAGTATCTAGTAATCTCTTCTTTTCCATCCTTGAAAAGGGAGATTTACTCATTATGGTAACAAATGCTGCCAGTTGCATTACAAATATTTTCTGTTGAATAATTCCTTCTTTCTCTATTTCTGCCCCTCCTATGAAAGCTTTTATTGATCTATCCTTAACTGCCATGGAATGCCATGGATAGGTTCTTAACAGTATACTCTAAGTATACTTAGAGGGTACAGTAATCTAATTGGTACTCTGAGAAACTGAAGATGTTACCAGGTTGAGCAATCCACCTTAACACGCTAATACATTTTTCCCCCCAGTTTGACCACAAGCTATTTTGACACTCCTCCAAACCCTCATCCTTTTCTCCCTATTAGTAGCAGATTAAATTGATAAAATGGGATATTCCCTGGTGTATCCAAGAACACAGGCTATAAAATTCTGCCAGAACACAATTTAATTATAGACAAAAATTTCTCTTCCATGCAAGAATTTTTTTTTAAACTTATGCTTAATTACACTAAAGGAAGTCATAAACAATGAGAATACTAAGCTTGATAAAAATTTAATAATGTTTTTGGTCTACAAGCTTTGCTTATGGAAACAGATGTAGTGATAGGGATAGGGGCTGGACATGGGATTTCAGAAGAGGAAGCTTCTTCTATCAATCTAGTCAATACTTTCTTAGCAAACTTTTAGTCTTAAAGAGTAGCTCACAAAAGAGAGTGGCTTGCCCAGCATCAAACTTAGGCCTTCCTCTTCACTATGCTAGACTGCCTCTCCTTTCTGGGTGAAGGGATTATAATATACGATTCCCAGAAGTCCAATTAACAAGAATCCAATCAACTAGAACTTTTAATTAATTACCCAAGCAGCTCTATCCACCACACCAAAAGAAATCTATACTTTTCTTTCTGGGTAGAAAAAAAAAAATCAAATGACTGAACAAGATTAAAGATCTAAGTATGTTCATTATACTGTTGATAAGGGAGAGGAGGGAAAGAGAAGATAGATTAAACGAAGTAATGCTAAACTATAAGGCATATTGAGTTGCCTATTTAAGACATCTCTCCTGTAAGAATAATGAAGATCTAGTATTCTTTACTCTCTGCTGCTAAGGACCATCAATTTCATCTTTGCCATTATTCTCAAATATACCTCCTCTCCTCTGACAATGGCATTAATAATGCAGGCTTTGATCATCTCATGCCTGGATTATTAGAATAGCCTGCCGGTGAATCTGCCTGCCTTAAATTTCTCTCCACTCCAATCTATCCTCCATTCAGCCACTAAAGTGATTTTCCTGAAGTATAGATCTGATCACGTCACCTCCCTATACTCAAAATTTAGTGGCTTCCTACTGTCTCCAGGAGCAAATACAAAATGCTCTCACATTTAACACCTTTCATAGCCTAGTCCCCTCCTATCTTTACAGTCTTCTTACACTTTACTGCCTGATAAATACTCTTTGAACCAGTAACCCTGACCTCCTAGAGGTTCCACAAACAAGATTTTCTATTTTTCTATCTTTCAATTCCAAGCATTTTCTCTGGCTGTCCCCCATACCTGCTCTGCTTCTTGGCTTCCCTGGAAGCTGCTGTTTCTCTTAATTTTAGTGTCTTTCTTCTGTTAATTATTTCCGATTTATCCTGTATACAGCTTGCTTGTATATAACTGATATTTTTGTTTGCTTCTTATCTCTCTTATTAAGTTTGTGAGCTCCTTGAGGTCAGGGACTGTCTTCGGTCTCTTTCCATATCCTGCTAATAGGCACTTAATAAATATTTATCATCTGATTAAAGCACTATATTAATGTGAATTCTTATTTTCATTCTAAATTTTATTGAAAAACAAAAAAATCAAAAACAGAATGAGAAAAAATAAAAATAGAAAAGAAATACAAAACAAAACAAAATAAAACAAAAGAGAACATTATCACATCCCCAACAGAACATCAGGGAGGATTCAAAATATATAACAAATTATCAGTTCAACAAAGTACATATATTAATAGAAGAATTTATATTCATGGGTGTCCATTTTTTTCTTTACTTTCTTATAAATTATTTTGTTCTCTGCTGTGCACCTTTTTTTTAAACTTTATTCTTTTTCCCTCTTTCATCCCCATTCCCACCCCAAGAAATCTATAGCCAAGAAAGGATATATTTATGTACACATATATCCACACCCACTCTCCTCACATATCTTTCCTATGCCTGCTGACTCGTTGCTTTAACTCTGCTCCTTAACTTGTCTTACTATTACTTAATCTCTCCTCACTCATAGCTCCCTCTCTTGTCTTCTTCCCTTACCCTTTGCTTTCTAGCCTCCCACGCCTCTCCCGCTGTTTCTTTAGATTTTGGAGGGTGCTATACCCTTCATGGTATACCTATTTAACCCATTCCCAATGTGAGTAGGTTTTTCAGAACTATGAGTCCTCCTCCTCCAATGCTACTGTGTCTATTCTTGCTCTGCACCTCATTTATATAACATGATTATTATTTTTACCTTAACTCTGCCTCCATCTTTCTTCTGAACTACTCTATTGTTGATGTCAATCTTAAATATGATATACATTTCTCATCTAAAAAATATAAACCATTTATCCATGTTGAGTTCCTTGAAATTGATCTTGGATATTGGTTCTTATAATAAAGTTAAATTTTTGTAATTCAAGTTTACTTGACTGAAAGTCCTGAAAACTCAATTATATCTTATAATAGGTAACTTTGCTGGATATGATTATTTTTGGCTACAGGCCCAGTTGTTTTGTAGTCTTTTATTGTGGCTGGTGTACAATTCTAATTGTAGCTCCAGCATATTTGAACTGTTTTTTGCTTGTTTCTTGCAAAATTTTCTCTTTGATCTGAGTTTTGAAATTTGGCAATAATATTCCTGTGTTTTCCACAAAGGACCTCTTTGAGATGGTGATCAGTTGATTTTTTCCTATTTCTACTTTCCTCTCATGTCTATCACTCCAAGACAACTTTGATTATTTCTTGCATTATTGCATCAAGGTTCTTTTTTTGGTCACAACTTTCAGGTAGTTCAATTATTCTTTTATTTTCTCCTCTTGGCCTATTCTCCAGATTTGTCATTTTCTTATAAGATGTTTCACATTGTGTTCCAATTTTTCATTTTTAAAAATCTGTTTTGTTATTTCTTGGTCTCTCATAGCTTTACTGGCTTCCCCTTGCCCAATTCTAATTTTCAAAGAGTTAATTTTCTTCTTTGAGACTGTATCTCCTTTTCTAATTGGCTAACTTTTTTCCTCCCATAATCTTCTAGTTTTTCTTAGATGGTTATTATTATTTTTAGTTTTTCTTCTTTCATTTGACTTTTAAATTTTTTTTTTTTTTTGAGTTCTTCTATAAAACCCTCTCTGGGCAGGAGCCATTTCCCATTACTCTTTGGGGTAGAAGCAGCTCTTTTTATTTCAGTGGCCTCTTCTGAAGAGGAATCTTGGTATTCCCTATTCCCCTAGTAAGTTTTTTCTGTGGTGGGGTTCTTTCTTTTTTGCTGGTTCATTTTTTTTCTTCTATAAGATGTATTAGTGTAAGCATCTCTAATCGTGGGGTAGGGGGAAATGGTGCCTCAAGCTTCACTTGATTTCTCCCCTCTGACCTGGAACCTAACCAAAAGCTCGACCTTCCAGCATGTGTACTATGACCCTACCCCACTGCCTCTGCACTGACCTGGCACTGTTTCCTTCTCAACCAGAGCTGTGTCCATGTAGCACTGCTGGGCCTAGCATTCCTAATCAGCCGAGGTTCACTTGGTCTTCCTGGACTCAGACCCTCTACTCCACATACTGTCCAAGAAAAAAATGTTTCTGGGGTTTCTGCTGAGGCCCCACCCAAAGCCAGCCTTGGATTCCCCATCTGATGTTTCTCTGGAGCTAGCCTGAAGGTGTTTGCACTGCATAAAGATTAAGATTTGGCTTGGGGTCTTTCTTCAAATCTTCCTAGGGTTGTAACTGGAAGACCCCTGTTATGCCCCAAGTTGTCTGGATTTTTCACCAGTCTATTTGCCCTGAGACACAAATTTGTTCTATTGATGAGGGAAATCTGAAGAGCTTGCAATTTATCAAGCTATTCCACCACCTTCCCAGAATTTTCCAGTGAATTATTATTATTAAAAGATTTTATATTCCCAAGTCTTAGTTCTGACCAGGTAATTTAACTGGAAAATTACTCCTTGGGAAATACAGTATAATAATAAAGTTTGCAAATCTTCCTATAAATGCTGAAGTAATAAAAGAATCATATTCTTTCATCTGGAAAACAATTTTACATGAGAAGTAGAAAAGAGATGTACTAACCTTACTTAGCCCTAAGTACGTCACCATGGCCATAACAGGTGCTGCCAGTGCAAAGACCAACAAATGCTTTCTGATTCGGTTTCTTTCCAGGCCAGCATGCATTAAGAAGGAAACTAGGCCAAAGGCAGCTGGTGCCTGGAAGAAAAATTCCAGTTACTTAGTAGAAATTCTATTTCTCTGAAGTTCTGAAGTTTTTGCATGACATCTGACAACCACAACTCTTCCATCTAACAAGTATAAAGTATAAAAAGCCATCTAGAAGAACTTAGGACAACTAGTTACTAATGAGTAAATGAAGAAACCTGATGGGACACATAGGAATGATTGTTATATTTTTTTATTAATTAATTTAAATAAATCAATAGTTATCCCTTCCACATTGAGAAGATTAGGGTCATAGCATCTCTGTGATTTGGAAAATCTGAATTAAATGTTTTGGCTTTCCATTAGTTCCAGAGAAGTCTTTCAGTTTCACAAACATATTTAATGTATTTCTGAGTTTCTAAACTTTTTCTGTGTTGTCTGCTGGCTTTTGTGTGTCATCTGAAGCCTCTGCAAAACTTCTTCCATATTCTCAATTAATTTCTTACAATGACTCACGATATATTGAAACCACAATGGGAAAAGGTGCAATGTGGAAAAGATGATTGTAGTTACTAAGCAAGTTTAGTTATGTTGCTATTTGATATAATTTTAAAATTTAAGCATTAAAAATTGCCATAATACCGTACAGAATTAAAGATTACATAACCTTTTTATTTTTTATTTTTTTTGCTGAGGCAATTGTGATTAAGAGACATGAAATAAGCTAAGAAGTATTAAGTGTCTGAGGCCAGATTTGACTCAGGTCCTGCTGACTTCAGGACTAGTGTTCTATCCACTGTACCACCTAGCTGCCCCCTTTTTACAATTTTCTAACAAATGATGGCCATCCCCAAAAGATTCCCTATTATTTCAGCCCTACTACTGCACTTAAGTTTCACAATTGGAGTAATTAATGTTCCCAGGCAAAGTAATTTTGAAAATAAACTCATTTGATATCAAATCTTACCCCAAATGCTTACCTTATGTAGCATTATTGCCACAAATACAATTAGCTGGACACTAGTTTGTGAAGTAGAAGCTGCTGCTCCCAAAGCAACACCATCAGCTGAATATAGAAAAATGAAACAGAAAAATACTTAAGTACACAAGTCAGTCCAAAGACTATATTTGAAATGAGTAATTAAAAGAAAGACTTTTCTTTTTATTTATTTCATTTCACATTTGGAAAAAAAAAGTCAGGCAGCCAGAACTTCAAATCTTTATTTCATCAAAAGAACATCTCACTCATTCACTGATCCTTAAACATTAAATCAATACATTCTTTATATATATGTATACATATGTATTTATATGTTTTTATATATGACCTAAGGTTTCCATTTTTTCAAAAGGAGTTTGTCAAATTGAAAAGCTCTAATATGAAGGTTCTCAAATGAGCCCTCTCCTATCACCTGCCAGGAAGGGCTTCACTACAACTCACTATTTCAAAAGATTCCCACTCTACTGTTAAAGTTATAGTTTGAAAGTAGTACCGGGGCAGCTAGATGGTGCAATGGATAGAGCACCAGCCCTGAAGTCAGGAGGACCTGAGTTCAAATCTGGTCTCAGATACTTCCTAGCTGTGTGACCCTGGGCAAGTCACTTAACCCCAATTGCCTCAGCAAAAAGCAAAAAAAAACAAAACAAAACAAAACAAAACCTAGTACCAGGAAAAACCTTAGGGCTTCCATTATGGAGCATTCCCCAACAATACCTGAATCTCATAGATAAGTCTTTTGTACAGAATTGATTCTAATGTATTATGCTTAAATGCATGGAGGCTTTTGTGTATCATTCTAGGGTAAGCAGGTGAAGGACCTGAAGAAAAGGGTGAAGGAAGGAAGGAGTGGTAGATCTTTGTACATGATCTGGACGGCAGTTTCTGATACAGTATTTTTGTATATGATCTGGATGGTGGCTTTTGATAAACAGTATTTTTCTAATGTTTGTACATAAGCACATGTCAGTTTATTTTACAGTTGGAAAAATAAAGTCAGGCAACCAGAACTCCAAATTCTTTATTTCACCAAAAGAATATCTCACTTATTGATCCTTTAAAGTTATATTCTCTCTTTCTCTCTCTCTCTGTAAAATGAATATCAACAAATGGAAAACTCAGTCAGTAACCCGAAAGGTATTCCATTCACACATAGGAGCATGGTGGTTCAATCCTACCTGCAGCATGAACTACAAGGCCCAATGTAGTAGTGATTTTGGAATTGTTGGATCGTGCTGCTTCTGGATCTGAAATGAAAATGAGAATGACATTTCTTAAGGTAGATGAACTATGAACTAATATAATGCTAGTTCAGAGGTAAAAGTATTTGTGAAAGAAACTAATTATATTCTTCCTCATAATATGGAAGAACATACAATATTAGCTATGATATTAGAAGATATGAGTTAAGCCTGGTTTCCAACACTAAATTTAATGTGTAACATAAGCAAGGTACTTCATATTTCTTTTCAGAAGCTATATTTTTTCCTACCTGTAAAAAAGGAATAATATTTGCAGTACCTGTCTTACAATTATTGTGAAGAAAGTACTCTGTAATCTTAAGACACTATTTGTCTCCACTGATTCTTTTCAAAAAAATGATGAAATCTTTTTCTTAAAACAGACACACATCCCATCTCTCTTCCTTTGATAATGAAACATCTCATTAAGAGCTTCTATTTTACTTTCTCTTTCTTAAAAATTTGTTATTTTCACCATTCTTTTCAAAATAGGGTCACCAATGGCTAACCCAACAATCATTTAAATGTTTTCATTTTTAAAAATTGTTTTTCTACTTCTAATATTTCTTTAGAATCAAAGAATGTTAGAAAACCATATGGTTCTAATCACAAGTTTCTGTGTTGTACTGTCTCTAATCTCATGTGCTTTTTATATTTTAGCTCCTAACAATTAGCATTCCTAGTGTTTAGCACCTTTCTTTTTCACTTTAAGAAGGTTCATTGTTTCAATCTCAATTTCATTTTTATCTACACCATCAGCATTGGTCATCTGAATTCCTATGCCATAATTCTAAACACCTAAATGATACCCTCTTCACTTATTTGTCCCACAGTCATCTCAAACTCATTCAAAATACAGTTCCCTTTTCTTTCTAATTTCCCCATTTCTGTCAGAGGCATCCTATGTTCAAGGTCCCTTTTCATCACTCTCTCTCTTTTACACTCCCCTCCTCTACTCCTCACAATCACAATTCATCTTTCTAATACACCTTTTTATTGTGTCACTTCTTTGCTTAAGAGACTGCAATGTCTCTTGATTTTTCAGGACTAATCTAAACTTTCTGGCCTCACATTTAAATCCTCTATTATTTTACTACTCAATACTTATTTTTACTACTTTTGAATTCTCTGTTCCAGTCATGTTAATTGTTTTAGTCTTCTAATCTTCCTCACTGAATATGTTATATTTATTCCTACCCTCACATTCATGTTCCTAGAATATTTTAATTTTTCTCCTCTTCACCAATCCAAAACCTGAATTTACTTCAAAGTCTAGTTCAAAAGTTCTATTAACCTTTACACACTTATCTCAGTTCACAATAATTTTTTTTTCTGTCATTTTGCAATCTAGTATGCGAATTTAAGTTTTTAAGCAGGGGTTCAGAATTGGAATGGGGGCAAACAGCACTAAAGAATATAGATGGTCCTTCAATTTATGGAAAATATTTTTAAAACTTTCTGTATAAATAGGATTTATCATTATTGATAATCATTGTGCACATACACATACATATTAAAAAACATATGGTACATAGTATGTTAGCATGTATTATATGTAATCATATACATAATTACTGTACGTATATGTGTGTATATACACACATATATATACACACACACATATAAATAAAATTATTGTATATAGCCTGTATTACATTTATATTCTCTAGGAGATTCACAAACATATTTGTCTTAGACTGCATTACATTTATATTCTCTAGAAGATTCACATACATCTTATATTTATCTATCAGCATTTCAGGGGAAGTTTTTAATCTACTGAAATAGATGTTTGCTAAGTGCTTGTTGAATATATATGTGTGTGTGTGTATGTATGTATGTATAAGTATTTTTAACCACAAAATGATGTTCATAAATATTAAATATATTTAAAATAATAACTAACATTTATATAGCACTTACTATGTGCTTGATAATGTGCTACACATTTTACAGTTATTATTATATTCATTTTACAGATGAGGAAACTGTGGCAAATAGGTAAGTACAGAAGCACCCAGCTACTAAGTGTTTGAGGAAGAATTTGAACTCAGTTCTTCCTGACTCTAAGCCTGAAAAACGGGATGTAACTGATTCTGCTCTGATCAAGGTTAGATGACAGTTAAGTAGGATAAATATTGGAATGCTCATGCACAATTAGCTTATAAATATTAACTTCCCCTCTTCTGGAGGAGTTAAGGCTCATTTTAATTGTCATGCAATGTATATGGTAGAAGGGGGAACATATCTAGGGGTAAATGTGTAATAGGCATACTGGAAAGTTGTACACCCTGTAGTACCCAGCAAATGGGGAAACAGTAGGAATTTTGTGGTGAAGAATAGGGATGTAATACTTGCTCTCTCTTCTAAGGTGTGCCTATAGGACACCTGCTGCTACAGTTTATAATAAAACTGAATCTTAACTTTATTCCTTCTGAGTTCAAGAGGTTTATTTCTCTCTTTTTTTTGGGGGGATGGGGAGCTGAGACAATTGGGATTAAGTGACTTGCCCAGAATCACATAGTTGGTAAGTGTTAAAAGTGTCTGATGCTGGAATTGAACTCAGCTTCTCCTAACTTTAGGGCTGGTGCTCTATCTACTGCTCTATCTAGCTACCCCTAAGAGGATTATTTCTCACTATGAGGCCCAGCACTCTATTCAATGTGCCACCTTACATTATTCTATAGATTTATTTATTCCAAGTAGAGAAGTCAGATTACTTATGAACCAGTTAAAAAGACTAAAGAATGATCAAGTGACATAATAGAAATGAGTGTTAGTATCAAAATGCCAAGTTAGAAATATACAAGGGTCAGTAGTAAAGATGTTAAGATATTTAAGAAATAACATAGAAGAAAACACTTACAAGAAAACACTTATGGTTAAAGCACCAAACCTTGTTACAGTCAACATTTAAACACTTGATTGAAAAACAATCTGGTTAGCGGACTAATGCCTTTCACTAGAGCAATAAAGATTTCAAACTCATTTCAAAAAAACTGTTATGCTATGCAATAATTAACTCTAGATTCAATCTTTTCCATTTGATGTTTGTTTTCAGATTATATTCAGGGGACACAAACAATTTGCCTTTAAAACGGAAATCCTTTCCCTTTAAAAATCCATAGAAAAATTTAATCTTTTTAACTGGTATCATTAGAACTGAGGAATTAAATCTTTAATGATATTTAAAATTCGGGAATCTCCTGAGGACGTGAAACATGTGACTAAGCCTATTAGAATAACCTTGCTAGGATCTAGTCTAGCCTTTCACAATTTGGACAATAGTCCAAGACACCACCACATACACAGAACTGAACAGAAAATCATGAATAAATGTTAGTCAGTTAACTATCCATAGTATACTAGAAAGCTTGAAATAGTTCAAGGGCAAATGAATTCAATGTAAGCCATGGGGCAGCTAGATAGAGCACTGGGCCTGGAGTTAGAAGGACCTGAGTTTAAATTCAGCCTCAGACACCTGACACTTCCTAGCTGTGTGATCCTGAACAAGTCATTTAACCTCAAATGCCTTGAAGGGGGAAAAAAAAAGTAAGCTATGAGAAAATTCAATGGTACCATTGTTCTTTGTTCTTTTATGCCACTAGTGAGAAGGGAGAGATTCTAGACTGGGAATATTTCCAAGAGCACAGGGAAGGACATAAGAAAGAGGTTTCTATCTCTCTGAAAACACACTAAATGAATTTGTCAAAACATCTATAGGTGAATTAGATAATCTCTACAGTCTCTCTTCCTCCTCTTGTTACAAAGAATGTTCAAAGGTCCCAAAGACAGACCTGGGAAAAGTTAACAACCCTTAGTGCAAAAGGGCCCATTTAGTGCTCTCTCTCCCAAACTTTGTATTTATTATCTTTATATTAAACCTCTGTGTTATAAATACACGTATATATGTATGCAAATATGTGTGTATACACGTATGTGTTTTCTCTCTTTCAATAGCCTTTAATAAATCTCATTTATATATATGTTTTGTGACTGAGTTCCTTCTTTTGCTCTTTTCTAATATGGATGATGATTTACCACAAAATCATTCTCATTTACCATCACAAAGTCATTTACCATCAAAAGTGAAACAAATTGGTAGAATGACTATTTTGATTTTAAAGGGGGAAAAAATCCAAAGAACCTAGAAAAATAAAACTAATTCATCAATAGATGAAACTAACATGCAAAACAGAAGGAAGAATAATAGGGATATATATAGCATTTAAATCCTTTATATAGGATTAGAATTTGGCCCTTTAAAGGTCATTTTAATTTAAATTGAAAAAAATTTCAAGAAGCTATAGACAATTCAGTAATGCAGCCAGACTCAAATATTATCTAGCAGATATGTGTTTCTCATTTGAAGTTACAAAGAAGCCATACAAACAATGTTTTATTAAATTAGCTACAATTTTTAGATATCAAAATTGAATTTAAAAGTAGGAGTGGAGTGGGATATCAGCAAATGCAATGAGATACAAAATTTTAAAACAGGGGTTCTTAGCCTTTTGTCATGGACCCCCTTCTTTGTCAGCCAGATGAAAACTACAGACTTCTTAGAATGTTTTTAAGTGCAAAAATTAAGAAATGAAGTATATTAAAACATTATCTATCTATGCAACCAAGGTTCACAAAACCTGTTCTAAACCTTAGAATCACCCCAATAATGTAACAGTTTTAATGTAAATAAACAGCTGAAAAATTTGTTCTCTCAATGTATCCCACTTCAACAGCTCCTCTTTCAAATAAAGATTTCATTGGAACCAAAGGAAGAAAATGATGTTTTAGGAATATACAGAATAAGGTAATAACACAAACCAAAATATAATTTATCTGTGATTTTCCAACCTAAATTATTTAATCATTTAGACAGTTTCCAAGGCAAACCTAAGGTCACTTACCTTCTGTTGAATGCATATGAGAACTACCAATCTGGTCCACCAGCAGCATAAAGACAAAGCCTAAGACGAGGGAAACACCAATATATGCATGTAATCTTGTGTGATCATGGCTGTGCTCATGTTCATGTACAAGTGGTTTTTCTACTGCTTTATCTGATGCAATCACATTCTGTGCCTCATTGGCCTGGTGATGCTTTCCTAATGCAAGATAAATAAAAAGTGGGAAGGAAAAGATGCAAGAGAAGAGGCATTTATTTTCCTGTATTTTTATTTCAGATCTGTTCCCAAAAACATTTATGCTGTAACCTATCTAAACAAAGTGCCTCAACTATCAAGTTTGAGACATTGAAATTTTCAAGTTTTATTCTACATGGAAATGCAATTTTGTTTGTCCACAGTATTTCCAAAACTTAAGAGAACTAAACTCATAACAGAGCAAGGAAATTATAATGTCTGGTTTAAAATTATGGAAAGCTTTACTCTGAGATATGTCAAGTGAAAAACAGAATCAATTAATAATTATTACTTCTAGGTAACATAAAAAATGAAAAGCAAATGATCAGTTTTCAGTTCTCAAAGCTGTAACTTCAGGGGAATCATTTAAGCTCTTTGTATGTTTCCTCATCTACAAAATGAAGAATGATCTTCAATGGCTCTATTAGTTTGAATACTGTGCTGTGAATAATTTCAGGTACCATTCATTAGCTAAAAAACAAGAAGAAAAAAGACAAACATCCTCTAGATCAAATTCCATTCTCTCAAGAAACATTTTTATTTTTGGGGACTCTGAATTGTAACAAATGAAGGCAAAAAAAACCTATTAAAAACCATCTATCCAGTAAGTTGTATGCAAACTCTTCAGGGACCAAGTGCTTCATATCTCACTGAATTTCATTAACATTAAGGCTAAAAGGATAGGTGGTTAAAACAAGCAAGAATAAGAAGTTCAATTAGCATTGAAATGGAACTGTTATCCTTTTTGATAAAAGATGATAAATAATCCCATTTGTAAAGTCTTGGATCTAACTAGTCACTTCTCCAAGCGTTCTTTTTAGGAAGAAGCAAAAGAAAAACTGTTAGCAAATATGAAGCCTTTATATTTTTCTAATTCTTAAAATTTGGAGAGATTTTGGATTCTTCAATCAATGTCCCATAAATATATTATGATAGCTGAGATTAGTGCACAAGTCAAATAACATAAAATACAGATTAAGGCCTTGAAAGGTTTATAATCTTTGATAAAATAATAGCTAAAACTTAAGATATGCATTTATGCAAATATCTATATATTATTAAAATAAAAAATATACTCAAATAGAGAATAAAAGACTATCACCAAAGCCTGAACCAGTATTATTATAGGATCTTATACAATGCTCAAGGCTTCTGAACTAAATCAAATACAATATACAGATAACACCCACACCCACACACAAATCAAATCTTATTGGGACAACTTGAGGATAAAATTCCTGCACATTTGTACATCAATTGCTTTATATTAATATTTCTCTAAGGAAAGAGCATAATATTTGTCTTTTTTAATCTCATGAACCAGTATTTTTTTTAATATGAACAGTATAAATTAAGTAGAGGGGGCAAAAAGGATGTGAATTATTTTGAATATTTCCCTAACTATCAAAAACCTAAAAAAATATCAAGGACAATCATATTCCCCTAGAAGAGCCAGGTTCATAATTAGTGGCCATCTATCTGATTACACAAAGGTAAACCACTTAAGACTCCAAATCTTTCCCCATCTCTGAACAGACTGCTGTGTGTTCAAGTTATTGCTATTCTTAACATCCTCTTTCAAAATTCAAATATGTTTGGAAAGATTTAATGTTAATTTTTATATTATATTATATACATATGTATAAATAAAATTAAGTTTACTTAATTATCAAGATTAAACTATAAGGGTAGGTTATTCTATTATAATGAAATAACTTAGTGGATGAGGAAAGTAAGCAATGGGTACAGCATTCTTCATGGAAGGGGGGATGGAGAAAAAAGGAAGAGGTTGCAGGGTATTAAAATAAATTTTTCCCACAACATAATTTTGCTTGGAACCAAGCCAGTCTATTATATTAACAATTTTCATTAGGAGTTAGCACAATAAGAAGAGTTCATTTATATATGTTTTTACATTGGCTCTAAGTCTTTTAATTTTTATTAATGCTTTTTATTTGCAAAACATATGTATGGGTAATTCTTCAACACTGACCCTTATAAAGCTTTCTGTTACAATCCCCCCCACCCTCCCAGTCCCCATCCCTCCCCTAGATGGCAGGAAATCCACTACATGTTAATTATGTAAAACACATACTATATTAAAACAGCAGAAATTAGTAGTAGTAAATTCTCCTTTGATATTCTACATCTTTTGTTTTTCCAAATGAATTTTATTATTTTGTCAAGTTTTATGAAAAAACTCCCTTGGAAATGATTGGTACAGCCTTAAAAGTATAAAGTAATTTGAACAGTATTGTACTTTTTGACCATATTAGCCTGGCGCGCGCGCGCGCGTGTGTGTGTGTGTGTGTGTGTGTGTGTGTGTGTGTGTAAGCACCGAACAACCCACCAAGTATTTAAGTTGTTCTTTGTCTCTTTAAAGAGCACTTGGTAATTGAATCTTTATAAGTCTTTTGTGTATTTTGGTAAATCAATACCCAGATACTTTATGCATTTTGTAGTTATTTGGAATGGGATTTAACTTTCTATTAATTCTTTGATTTTGTTTACTTTGCTGCAGCTATTAGTTGTCTTAATTAGTATCTTTGCTGATTTCCTAGTATTTTTCAAGTAATCAATCAATCAATAAACATTTATTAAGAGCCAGGAAGAGCCTGACACTGTAAACCATTATGTCATCAATAAAAAGGGTAGTTTTAGCTTTTATCTATCTTCATTTCATGCCTTGATTTCACTCTCTTCTTATTCTAGCCCCTATGGTATTTCTAGAACTATATCAAATAATCATGCTTTATTTCTGTACTTATTGGAAGAAGTTCTAGCATACCTCTATTGCATATAATACTTGCTTCTAGTTTTAGATGCTTTTTTATGATATTAAAAAAAGAAGTCCCTGTAGGATTATACTTTGAAAGGCTTTTAAGCATAAATATAAATATAGTTGTATTGTCAAAACTTTTTTTTTTTTTGGTCTCTATTGAGATGATCATGTGGCTTTGGATGTTTTGATTTTTAATATGATAAATTTTAGTGATTGTGTTCCTAATACTGAATCATCACCATCCTTACATCCTTGTTACAAACCTCACTTGATCACAATGAATGATTTTTTGGGGGGGATAAATTGCAATACTTGGTTTGACAGGATATTGTTTTAAAAATTTTAATTGATATTTTTTAATGGCATCCTAGTTTCTCTTCTGTGTTTATCCTTCCCTTATTTAGTTATTAGGACTATAATTATATTACAAAAGGTTACTGGTAGTGTACTTTCTCAATTTTTTAGAATAATCTGTGTATTATAGGTACTAATTATTTCTTCCTATTACCCCTATCCCCCAATCCCTAATCTATCCTTTCATATTTCTTTCAATTTACAATGAAATTCTGGGCAATGGGGGAAGGGAGGAGGGAAGGAAGGAGGAAAGGATGAAAGGTGTCTACACAAGTGCCTCTACTGAATGGATGTCCAGGCAGCACATAGAGCTTTATCTAACACAAAATCCCATTTTGGAAAGTAAAAGTTAATCAATACTGAAAATATAAGGCATTGTTCAGATTGTTATGAATGTCAGATTTTTCTGATTTTGTCTTTAGATCCAACCTATTTTATTTATTAACTTTTAAAATTAATTTTAATTTTTTCCACTGCTTTCCTGTTATGTGTGCCTTTTTTTCCCCACAGTGGTTTCAAATTCCAGTTAACACAATAAAACTGCCATTATTGCAGTTAAAACCTAAAGAAGTTCTAAGTATTTGTGCTACTCCAAGAAGACATATTTTATTTACAAACTTGAAATTATGATCATTGAATATCAGCAAATCTGTTAGGGCTCTATCTCTAAAGGATATCTTGGAAGTTGTTTACATTCACTAAATTCAGTCACTCTTATTATAGTTGCAGAGCACCAAAATGGGTCTAGTATGGTATGCATGAACTCCCAAAGAACCACTTTATAACTAAGATTATAATGTCTAGAGAGGAACACTGGTAACAGATAGGAACATATACTCAAAGACCTTTTTTAAAATCCATAGGAATACTACTATGATACATAAATAGGAAATGAGAATATAGTGAGTTAACCCAATCTTTGTTCTAAGCTCTGGTCAGTCTAGAGACAAAAAGTGCTAGAACATTGAGGCATGTGAGAAATTTGGAAGGGGAAAGTCACAATGATGTTTAAAGGCTATAAGGCAAGGTGTATGAGGAAAATTTAAATGAATTAGGATTATTTGTTTTAGAAACGAAAAAACAAGGTTTTAACCGATTACATTTTGAGTCAAAATCTCTCCCCCCCAGGCAACTGGGGTTAAGTGACTTGCTCAGGGTCACACAGCTAGGAAGTATTAAGTGTCTGAGACTGGATTTGAATTCAGGTCCTCTTGACTTCAGGGCTAGTACTCTTATCCACTGCACCACCTAGCTGTGCTCCCCAAAATCATTTTATAAAGTCATCTTGGACTATTAAAAAAAATCTAATGAAACTAAAAAAAAAAAAAAAAAATTCAATAAAAAAATTATCATCTAATATAAAGTAGTACAATTTAAACCTCTAAGTCCTTAAGAGTTTCCTTCTTTGACCCAAAAGATTCTATAAGAATACAGCTGACAAATAATAATCTTTTGATTTAAGTTATGGTCTAAATGTACTGTTGACTTATTTTATCCCAAGTGTTTTGGAAATTCTTGAAATTATCTTTTTCATTCTGAATTTACAATGTCCTCTGTTGTTTGTCCTTCGTTCTTGAAGAGGACCATGACATCAGAGAGGTAATGCCATGACGTGTAAGTGAATTGGATTTAGGTGAGGGAGGACTGTGGAAGGTTACCTGCCTCACTTTTCCCTCCAGAATCACCTGGGTCCAATAGCAAAATACAAATCAGGATGATTGAAGATGGCCCTGGATACAATGGGAGACCTTGGCCTTTTTAAGCTGAAGTCTTTAACTGGTTTCAGTTTGACTGAAGCTTTGACACATTTAGTGATTAAGGCTAGGTAGGAATGGAGGCAAAGAATTTCCATTTTTACCTTGTCAAAAAAAAAAAAGCCTATCTCTGTAACCAAACACAAATCCTCAGATAAAAATCATAAACTTTAACTTTTGGATCAGTATTGCTTTTGTCTTAATAGTTAAAAGTTTTCTCTAAATACTATCAAATCCTCTACTCCCTAATCACAAATTACAGGAGCATCTTTCACCCAGCAAACAATCTGTAGATGAGGATTTAGCTTTCTTCCTCCAGCTGAGGTCTGTCAAAACAATTGTTACATTCCACTTAGTATGCTAGTAAGACAGCTAGAGAATAATTAGTTATATTTTTTTCTCCAAATAGAGGTTTTTATTTAAATCTGGATGACGATTAAATGATTTAATAGATTAAACTTTATAATAATTTTTTTTTTTTTAGGGTTGGAACCTATGATTTCATCATTAAAAGGATGTGAGGAAACTCCTATCAATACTATTCTGCAGCTTTTAGTGCTGCAATATCCAGAAGCCTAGGGCTCCAAGAGATGAAATGACTTTCCTGGGTCTCACAGCCAGGATGTATCTGAGGAAGGACTCCAATCTGGATTGTACTGACTTGAAGTTAACTATCCATTCTGCCATTCTTCCTCTCTTTGACAAACTCAGATGGTATTTATTCTCAACAGTGAGTTTCTGTCTCACTGGCTCAACAAGCCAAAATGCATCAAACAATGAAACCTTATTTTCTTTCTCACCCTCCAAAATATCTTCATAAAGTGCATGTACTCCTTCAGGAACAATGACAGCCAATGCAGTTCCACAGAGAAGTCCAGCACCCAAAACAGTTATCAACTTTAGTCGCTCCTAGAATTAAACATAAGTACTATTAGACCATGGCATTAACAAGAAAGGGGAAAGGGGGGAAGAGATGTGGAGGAAGCAATTTGAAATATTTGCAACTCAAGTTTTTTTCTCAAAGATTCTTAAAGCAGCAGGATGGTCCACTAAAGACCATGAAAAAATCTAGACATCTCTATTGTCTGATCTTGGACCCATGAATCTGCTTTGGTTTGTGTATGGCTTAATGGGAATCTCATTATTTTATAGAAACACTGTACTTCATTCTTTTGGTTTAATTTCTTTATCAGTACAATGGAAATAATTCCAATTACTCCATTATCCTGGACATATCTAATTAGGTTATTTTAAAAGTGAATAATAAAAACACTGCCTATTAGATATTTCTTTAAAATAACATGAAAGATAAATGCAATAATAACCGACCTGTATATAGAGCTTTACCTAAATTGTTTGATCAATACAATCCAAATTCATTTAACATGACCATACTGATTTATTACAAGGGATGGCTTATGTAAGGGAAGAGAAAATACTGTGTCACAACAGGGTGAACTATATTATATATAGAACTGCAAAAAAGCATGAATTAAATGGCATACACATCCAAGAAAAGAACAAAAGGAATTTGTGAAGGAAAACCAAACAGGAGCAGTACTACCAATTTAGAGTTGATGAAAATTTTATTTTAAAAGAATGATACAAAAGAATTGATAAACTTCCCTTTACCCTGAAATTTTTGTTAAGCTTTTAAATTTATTTTAAATTTAAATATGAAATCAGGAAAGAAAAAAATACTATCAAGTATGCAACAGAACATAAGAGAAGACAATATAAAGCAATAAATTTCCATTTCAATAAAACCTATAATTATTAATTTTTCATTACTGCCCAGCTTTTCTTTGTTTCCTTGTAGGTTTTCTTTTGTTCTCTGTTGTACATTTTTTGACTTCCTGCCCTTCCCCCTTAGAAGGCTACAATTAGGTACAGATATACAAATAAGTACATATATATGTAGATATAAATATAAACATATAGATACATAAATACATATATCACACATATACATTATATAAACACACACTGCAAGTATATTAACAGACATCTATATACATGCATATACATTGATATGTATAAACAGACATATACATCTATAAATAAAAGCATATACAAACCCATTTATGTAAGACTAATGCTTGTGGTTGTGTTAACTTTTTCTCTGGAGAGGTATAGTTTCTTCATTTGTAAGGACAAATCTTTCCATTCTTTCTAATTCAACCAACTTATTTCCTAGAATGCCTATAAATGTTTTCCCCCATTTTCCTAACTTCCTTCTATTCTTGGTTATGTTGCTGGGAAAGTTACCCTTGCTTTATAATCCCAGCTCTTTTGCTTTACAAAATAAAAAATTCTAATACCTATGAGATCGTCATGGTAGTTAGATAGGTAGCTGCTAGGTGTCGTGTAATCTTTATAGTAGCTCCATGATATTAATGTTATTTTTTTCTTGTTGCTTCCAAAATTTTTTTGTTAACCTAGGAGCTTTGAAACTTAAAATACCTGTAAGTTTTCCTTCTGGGATTGCTTTTAGGTGGTGATCAACGGATTTTTTCTATTTCTGTTTTGCCTTCTTTTTCTATAATTTTTCACACCTTACTTCCTTCCTCCATGCTCTCTGTGACAGTTACATTGGCTAGCTTCCTTTTCCTAGAATAAGACACTCCTCTCTCAGCTCTGTGACTTTTCATTATATGCTCACATACCTGAATCTTTCCCTCATTTTTATCTCCTGACATTTCTTATCTTCTTTCAAGTTCCAGCTAAAACTCTACTTTCTGTAAGAAATTTCCTATTCCCCCTTAATTCTAGTGACTCCTTTCTGTTAATTGTTCTAGGCAATTTTCCTTGATAATATCTTGTAATATTTTATCAACTGATTTTTCTTGTGCACCATGACAATTGTGTTAATATGTAGAGAAGAACTGGACATATTTAACATATCGATTACTTGCCATCTAGGGAAGGGGTGGAAGGAAGGGAAGGGAAAAAAAAAATCTTGGAACACAAGATTTTTGCAAAGGTAATGTTGAAAATCATCTATACATGTTTTGAAAATAAACAGCTTTAATTTTTAAAAAAGCATTATTTTAATCAATATTCTTTTCTTCAATCACAATTTTCAGGCAGTCTGACTATTACATTATTTCTCCTAAATCTGTTCTCCAGATCAGTTGTTTTTCTGATGAGATGGTTCACATTCTCTCCTATTTTTTCATTTTTTAAAAAAAAATCATTTCTTTATGTCTTAAAATGACATTAGCTTCTCTTTGCCCAATTCTAGTTTTCAGGCAATTATTTTCTTCCTTAAGTTTTTGGTCCTTTATTTCAAGTTGATTGATATTCTTTTCAAAATTTTCTTGGTTTTCTTGGGGTGCTTTTATTTTTTTTTTCTAATTTTTCCTCAATCTCTCTTACTTGGTAAGAAATCTTTTTGTATTTGGGAACCATTTGATGTTTCTCAATGAAAACAGGGAGAAATTGAAGATTAATAAATGACTACTCAAGAGAAGTGGATAGAGTTGAACAGATTCACTGAGGAATGATGGGTAAACGAGGAGAGTAGAGCCAGTAATGATGGCCTGGAAAAGAACTGAGGGGCAAAGTGATTCCATCAGTCTTGTTGTTGCCGTGTATAATGATCTCCTGGTTCTGCTCATTTCACTTAGCATCAGTTCATGTAAGTCTCTCCAGGCCTCTCTGAAATCATCCTGCTGATTGTTTCATATACATGTATAGATATCGATATCGATATCTATATGCTAGATATAGATATCTATATTTATATAAATAACATTCATATACCATAACTTATTCAGTCATCCTGCTGATCATTTCATATATATAACATTCATATACCATAACTTATTCAGTCATTCTTCAACTGATGGGCATACACTCAGCTTCCATTTTCTTGCCACTACAGAATGGAGAACCACAAATATTTTTGCACATATGGATCCTTTTCTCTTCTTTATGATCATCATTGTTATATAGGTAGAAACAAGATTTGGTAATGAACTGGATATGTGGGATGAAGAAAGCTGTGAACTGTGGTGACTAGGAGAATGGTAATAGCCTCAAGGAAAACAGGACAGTTTCAGGAGAAAGATAATGAGTTTTGTTTCAGGTATTTTAAAATTTGAGTTACCTTTGTGGTGGTTCTGCTGTTTTAAGATAGCTAAGAGATAGTCAAGTGATACTTGACTATCTCCTAGTAAATACAGTGAACATTATTAAATCTTTGAGAATGGGAAAAAAGTGAGACAGAGTTGACACTTCTGTTTTATCAATACTAGGATTTCAAAGAATCTCTTCAGATTTTCCAAGGAGCACAAAGTATTTGTTATTACCTAGGCCTTTCAAATGATTAAAAAAAACCAAATTAACCTGTTTTACTAGCTATCAAAATATTCTCTAGTTCTCAGTTATTAAATATGCAACTGATAGATAATCTGGAGAATAAAAGCAAAACTACCACAGCCCATAGCTTTGGGGTAGTTTTTTTTTTTTAATTTATCTCTTATAACCCAATACTTTTAGTCTCAATGGAATTTATTTCAAGCACTAGATGATGTGTGGGTCAATATTAATTTGTGTTTCTTCCTTTTCTCATTCATTCTCACAACTTGAGTTGTGTGCATATCACTGCAAACAGAAAGTAGACAAATTCCTTCCCTGCTTATGGTAAATCATTCAAGTGAATTTTTGAGAGACTGTAGGGTCTCTGCTAGCACTGAGGGAAGTTTCAGGAGTTTGTAGCCATAGTAAAGTGGGGACTACTGTCATAAAAACAAACAAACCAAAAAAAAAAAAAAAAACCAAAAAACCCAATGAGGGGGCAGCTAGGTGGCGCAGTGGATAGAGCACCAGTCCTGAAGTCAGGAGGACCTAAGTTCAAATCTAGCCTCAGACACTTATTACTTCCTAGCTGTGTGAACCTGAGAAAAACTCACCAAAAACAAAATCACATAACAAAAAAAAAAAAAAAAAAAAAAAAACACCTAATGAGAATAGTTTAAAAAGCAGGATTGACCAAATGGAAAAAGAGGAACAAAAATTTATTGAAGAAAATTTCTTTTCTTTTTTTCTTTCTTTCTTTTTTTGCTGAGGCAATTGGGGTTAAGTGACTTGCCCAGGGTCACACAGCTAGGAAGTGTTAAGTGTCTGAGGCTAGATTTGAACTCAGGTCCTCTTAACTTCAGGGCTGGTGCTCTATCCACTGCACCTAGCTACCCCTAAAAAAAATTTCTTAAAAAGTAGACTTGCCCAATTGGAAAACTCACTGAAGAAAATAATTCCTTGAAAATTAGAATTGAGCAAACAAAAGCTAATGACTATATGAGGAATCAAGAAACAACAAAACAAAAGAATGAAAAAACAGAAGACAATGTAAATTATCTCTGACCTGGAAAATAGATCTAGGAGAGAGAATTTTAGATTCTTGAACTACCTGAAAGTCATGATTAAAAAAAATGAACCTGGATATCATCTTTCAAAAAATTGTCAAGGAAAACCACTGTAATTAGAATCAAAGGGTAAAATAAGACACTGAAAAAATTTATCTATCAGAGAAAGGGACCCACATGTGCAAAAATGTTTGTGGCAGCCCTTTTTGTAGTGGCAAGAAACTGGAAACTGAATGAATGGATGCCCATCAGTTGGAGAATGGCTGAATAAATTATGGTATATGAATGCTATGGAATATTATTGTTCTGTAAGAAATGACCAGTAGGATGATTTCAGAGAGGCTTAGAGAGACTTGCATGAACTGATGCTAAGTGAAATGAGCAGAACCAGGAGATCATTATACACAGCAGCAAGACTATATGATGATCAATTCTTATGGACATGGTTCTCTTCAACAATGAGGTGATTCAAACCAGTTTCTACTGTTCAGAGATGAAGATAGTCATATATATCCAGAGAGAGAGGCCTATGGGAACTGAGTGTGGACCACAAAACAGCATTTTAACGCTTTCTGTGAATATTTGCTTGCATTTGTTTTCCTTCTTAGTGTTTTTTTTTTTTAAACATGTATTAGATTACCTGTCAACTGGGGTGGGGGGAAGGAGGGGAAAAATTTGGAACAAAAATTTTTTTTGCAAAGATCAATATAAAAAAATCACTCATATGTTCTGTAAATAAAAAGCTTTAATTAATTAAATTTACCTATCATCTGAAAGATGTCATAAAATGAAAACTCTTAGGAATATTAGGTCAAGGAGAAATACTGCAAGCAGCCAGAAAGAAACAATTTAAGTACTGTGGAGCCACAGTTGGCATAACACAAGCTTTAGCAGCTTCTATATAAAGGATAGGAGGGCTTGGAATATGATTATTAGAGGGCAAAGGAAGTCAAATTACCACCAATAATCATCTACCTAGTATACTGATTATAATTCTTTTTTGGAGGTGGGAATGGATGTTCAATGAAATGATGGACCTACAAGCAAAGATCAGATTTCAGATCTGAAAAGATCAGAACTGAATATAAACTAATTTTCAAATACAAGACTCATAAGAAGCATTAAAAGGTAAACAGGAAAGGGAAATCATAAGGGATTTAATAATGCTAAACTGTTTACATGCCTACATGGGAAGACAATACTTGCAACTCATAAGAACTTTCTCATTATTAGAGCATTTGGAAGGAGTACAAATAGTAAGAGGGCACAGGTGTGAGCTGAATATGAAGGGATGATATTTCAAAAAATGAAATTAAACAGTGAGGGGAATATACTGGGAGAAAGGGAAAAGGAGAAATGGAGTGGGGCAAATTATCTAACATGAAAGATAGAAGAAACAGTTTTTATAGTGTAGGGGAGAAGAGAAGAGGTGAAGGGGAAGGAATGAACCTCACTCTCAACAGAACTGGCTCAAAGAGAGAGAACTTACAAACTTAATTGGGTATAAAAATCTATCTTACCCTACAGGAAAGTAGGAAGAGAAGGGGATAAGAGAAGGTCATGATAAAAAGGAGGGCAGATTGGGGGAGGAGGTAGTCAGAAGCTAAACATTTTTGAGGAGGGATAGTATGAAAGAAGAGAGAGAAAAAACAGAAAAAATGGAAGGGGGATAGGAAGAAGGTAAATACAGTTAGCAATAGTAATTGTGGAAAAAAATTCTGAAAAAAGTTTCTAATAAAGGCCTCATTTCTCTCTCTCTTATTGAAGCTTTTTATTTTCAAAACACATGCAAGGATTTTTCACCACTGACCTTTGAAAAATCTTGTGTTCCAATTTCCCTCTTCCCCACCCCTTTTCCTAGATGGCAAGTAATCCAATATATGTTAAACATGGTAAAAATATATGTAAATCCAACATAGGCATATGCATTTATACAATTATCTTGTTGCTTAAGAAGAATCAGATTAAAAAGGAAAAAAAAAGAGAAAGAAAATAAAATTCAAGCAAACAACAAAAGTGAAAATGCTATATTGTGATCTACACTCAGTTCCCACAATTCTCTCTCTGGGTATAGATAGTTCTCATCATCACAAGATTATTGGAATTGAAAGGCCTCATTTCTCAGAGAATGAGTCAAATTTATAAAAATAAGAGCCATTCCCCAACTGATAAATGATCAAAAGATATGAATAGTTTTCAGATGAAGTAATCAAAGCCATCTTTAGCCATATGAAAAAATGTTTTGACTCACTACTGACTGGAAAAATTAAAAGAATTCTGAGGTACTATTTCACATCTATTAGATTGGCTAATAGGACAGAAAAGGAAAATGACAGGGGTGGAAGGAATGTGGGGAAAATGAAACATTAATGCAGTGTTGGTGGAACTGTGAACTGATGCAATGATTCTGTAGAACAATTTGGAATGATGTACAAAGGGTTATATAAAGCCAGGTATATCTCCCCCTGCCTTTTTTTTTTTTTTTTTTAAACCACTATTAGGACTCTCTCTCAAAAAGAGATTAAAAAACAAAAAGGAAAAGGACCTATATGTACAAAAATATTTCTAGCAGCTTTTTTTTCTGGGAGCAAAGAAATAGAAATTGAGAGGCTACCCATCAATTGGGGAATGGCTGAACAAATTGTTGTATGTGATTATGATGAAATACTATTGTGCTATAAAAAATGATGAGTAGGATGCTCTCAGAAAAACTTGGAAAGGCTTATATAAAGTGTGCAAAGTGAAAGTACTATGTACAAATTAATAGTATTATTGTAAGATTTAAGCTGTGAATGACAACTATTCTCAGCAGTAGAATGAACCAAGACAACTCTGAAGGACTTATGATGAAAAATGCTAACCATACCCAGAGAAAAAACACATAGTTTCTGATTACAGATTAAAGCATGCTTTTTTTTTTTTACTTTACTTTTCTTAGTTTTTTTTTTTTAAATGTTTTCTTTCACAACATGACTACTATGGAAATGTTTTGCATGATAATACCTATATCAAACTGTCTGCCTTCTCAATGAAGGAATAAGAGAATTTGGTTATTGGGGGGAAATAAAATACAAAAATAAATTCCTCCCAAAATTACAAGGTTAAACTAGATAAAAGTCAGTTTAAATAATTTGTACCTCTTAAATTAGCTTGCACAAAACTCTCCAAGTCTTCCTCAACCGATACTATGTACTACACAGTTGAGAGAAAAACTATATAATTTCCTTCCAAAACAAAAGGCTAGTCTTGTCCTCAAAAGTATACATGCCATCTCTGTTGTCCAAAATAACTGATACTCTAAAAAACTCTAGGCACCAAGGAGAAAATATAGTAGGGCCCAACTATCATTATAAGTTTTTCCTATGCATTTCTTTTTAAAGGGACCTATTTCAAAAAAAGATCAATGGCGTATCAACTGTAGACCTACCTGCTGAGAATGCCAGCAGAAAATATAGGAAAAAACCCTTAATCAACTTCTAACTTGAATCAAGTTCTACCTCTTACAATTGAGACAAAGAACCCCAAAGCTTCAGACTAGAGGGGGAAAAAAATCAAACAAACAAACAAAAAAACCTGGACATGCATTTATATAGATTAAGAAAAAATTAGTGCTGGACTTAGGCCTGCCACAGAAGTCTCTTCTTTCCAACTTTTTTGCAATAAGACCAAATCTTTAAAAGGCAGTGACAAAATACTTTTTACTGGCTATCTAAGTAATTTATCTCTACCAAATAATTTTAAATTCCAAAGCTCTAGAAGTTTCTTACAAACTATTTCCAAATGAAGAAAAAGAAAAACATCCAAAGAAATCACATGCAGTTGTTCATTGTGTTCTGATAAGCATGAAAACATATATAAAAGCAAGACAAATACAAAGAGTGTATGTTCTCTTAAAAACAATGACAGGCAAGTTAACACCTGAGCAAAGTAAAAAGTTAAAAAGAATTTTAAAAAAATAAGATTTCAAAAGTTCTACTAACTGCCAGAAGTATAGGAAAAGGATGGACCCAGTGATAAGAACATATGTGATATTACCAGACAATAGAACAAGCAGAATTAAACTATTTTTGACAATTTCTCTATGAAGTCTGAAAAGATCCTTAAATTGTTAAGAATAAAACATGGTCAAAAATAATTTTTAAAAAATTACTAAGCACTCACTGAAAGACAAGCATAGGAAATACAAATAAAAAAGGGAAGGTCCATACCTGACATTACACAAAAGAAAGCTAATTAAAAGCATAAAAATTTAGAATTCCACAAGTTTTCCTAAATATGAAAGTGTAAAAAATACGTTTTTCTATAAGTTTTCCTTTTTCACTAAACTTCTTTAGACACAACAAACCTTTCACTTTATACTGGTTGAATTTCTATGCCCCAAATGACCGAATTATTATATTCAAATATTTTCAAAACTTATTAAGAATTAAAAAAGGTTAAAAAAAAGAGGGGAGGAAGAAATAATTATTTTTCATCAACTTATATAATGGAAAATTTTAAGACATTTACATTAACAGAATCAATCTCACACTTAAATGTTTTCTGAGCTAAAATGGCAAAAACATCAATACAAAATATAACAATTTCTGCTTTCCAAAAAGTTTCCTACACTGTTACTGCTTTTTCATATCTCCTTTACTAGAAATATCTAAACCAAAGTCTTTGTAGAGATTATGTTAATATGCCTTCTATAACTGGTATTTATTTGTATTACTTATCAATTCAGTGGTATTTCCTTGCAATTTTATTAATCTCTTATTTGATTTTCAGAATTTGTATTTTGGTGTTTAGCTGTGGTTTGATTGTTGTTTCTTCTAATTACATTCCCAATTCATTCATCTGTTCTTTTTTTTTCTTTGCCGATAAGTTTTTGTCTCATTTGGTCACTGACATCTTTTCTTATGATTTGTTCTTTGAGCTAAGTTATTTTCCTTTTTATTTTTGCTTTATTCTGAATTTAAACAATAAATAATATATTTCCATTTAAAGCATAAAAGAGCAAGAGTATACATAAAACTGAATATTTCATAGTTTGCTTTTCAAAACTATGCTGCTTATTGGTGATTCCTTGTGTTTTTTTTTGGAGAGGGGAGGAAGGAGAGTGCAAGTCTTATTTATAATTCTTATTATTTCTTTCTCCTCTTATGAATGAAACAAGTCAAAATCCTTGTAATATGCATTATCAAGCAAAACAAATCTATCTCATTCTGTATTGAGTCCATCATCTTGTCAAGAAAAACCCACAATTGCTCTATGATTTGTTATACTTTCCAATTAATTTTAATGCTTTCTTCAAAAGACCCTTAATGAATACAATTTTTATTATAACAGCACTCCTTTCTATTCCCATATGGTAAATACAAGAGAGAACGTTAACATTTTTAAAATTTATATTTGAGCTCTTAAATGTATTTCTCATCTTTTTGTTAAGTTTGTCTAGTTCTAAAAGGGACATATTAAGATCCATTATAATATTGATGTATATTTCTCCTTGAAGATTATGTAAATTTTCCTTTCAGTATTTATATCCTGTTCTATTCTGTGTACATAACTCCTTTTATATGGTAACTTGAGGGATATAGTTTCCCCGTGTATTTTAGTTCAGTCTACTCTTGCTATTGAATTGTCAGGGGTTATGATTGCTATCCCTGTTTTTCTTTTTTGCTTTTTGCTGAGGCAATTGGGATTAAGTGACTTGCCCAGGGTCACACAGCTAGGAAGTGTCTCAGACGATATTTGAACTCAGGTCCTCCTGACTTCAGGGCTGGTGCTCTAACCACTGCGCCACCTAGCGGCCCCACTATCCCTGTTTTTCTGAGATAACAAGGTTTTGTTCCTGTTTTTTATTACTGTGTGAATCTGTTAAGTATATTTCTGTATTTCATGAAAACATCTTTGAAAATATTTCTAATTCTAATTTCTAATTCACTTTTACTTTTCTGTTTTATAGGTGAATTTATCCCATTTGTGCTCACAACTATGCTTATGTATTTCACTCCACTTTATTCACTTTTTCTTCTCTATGGTCCTACCCTGTTCTTTATATGGAAGAAGAGGATGAAGAGAGAGGACTGTGTTCACCACTGGTGATTGATACCTGACAGAATCTACTTTTGTTGCTGAACCTCTTCTTTTCTTTCCCAGAATCTATCTGATCAATGGTTTTTACCTTTTCTCCCCTTCTTCTTAAACGATTTTTAAAGTTCAGGAACAATCCATTGACATTTGTTTGTTTTGGTTATGACTAATCCCTCTTAATTTATCCCCTCTTTTTACTTCCTCACCCCAATTCCCAACTGAATTGAATATATTTCTACATCAAACTTTGTGTCTATGAATGTTTTCTACCCTCTTCTATCTGCTTCTGATGGAAGTAAGGTTTTTGTCTCCCTCTTCTTTTTCCATTCTCATTTATTTCTGTGTATGTGTGTGTACATTTTCAGCCCTGTTTCTCTTTCCCCCATATTTTTAAAGTTTTTTCTTTTTGCAAAACTTAATGGAGATTGTTCCTACTTGTTCTTCCTTAAGATCTTCTTTCTCCTCTTTTCTTTCTTCTCTCAAGATAATCAGAACAGCAAAACCACTTACACGCCTTTGTATTTTTTTTTTGATTTTCAAATAATCCTTTTTAAAAAAATTATTATTAAAGCTTTTTATGTGTATAACATATGTATGGGTAGTTCCCCAGCATTGATCTTTACAAAGCTTTCCATTACAAATTTTACCCCCAGTCCCCTCCCCTCCTCTAGATGGCAGGAAGTCCACTACATGTTAATAATGTTGAAATACTTGACAAGTTGTGCAAGAAAAATCCTATCTACAAGAAAAAAAGAAAATCAGAGAAAAGAAACAATGCAAGCAAACATCAATAGAGAGCATGAAAATGTTATGTTGTGGTCCACATTTCATATCCCTCTCTCTGGGTGTATATGGTTTTCTTCAGTGAACAATTGGAACTGGTTTGAGACAATTCTTTGCTGCAGAGAGCCAAGTCCATCAGAATTGATCATCATGTAATACTATTGTTGCTGTGTATGATGATCTCCTGGTTCTGCTCGTTTCACTCAGCATCAGTTCATGCAAGTCTCTCCAGGCCTCTCTGAAATCGTCCTGCTGGTCATTCTTACAGAGCAATAATATTCCATAACATTCATATACCATAATTTATTCAGCCACTCTCCAATTGATGGGCATCCCTTCAGTTTCCAGTTTCTGGCCACTACAAAAAGGGCTGCCACAAACATTCTTGCACATGTGGGTCCCTTTCCCTCCTCTAAGATTTCTTTGGGATATAGGACCAATAGAAACACTGCTGGGTCAAAGGGTATGCAAAGTTTGATAACTTTTTGAGCATAGCTCCAAATTACTCTCCAGAATGGTTGGATCGGTTCACAGTTCCACCAACAATGTATCAGTGTCCCAGTTTTCCCACATCCCCTCCAGCATTCATCATTATCTTTTCCTGTCATTTTAGCCAATCTGACAGGTGTGTAGTGGTATCTCAGAGTTGTCTTAATTTGCATTTCTCTGATCAGTAGTGATTTGGAGCACCTTTTCATATGACTAGAGATGGTTTTAATTTCATCATCTGAAAATTGTGTGTTCATATCCCTTGACCACTTATCTACTGAAGAGTGGCTTGAATTCTTATATATATGAGACAATTCTCTATATATTTTAGAAATGAGGCCTTTATCAGAACCATTAAATGTAAAGATGATTTCCCAATTTGATGCTTCCCTCCTAATCTTGTCTGCTTTAGTTTTATTTGTACAGAAACTTTTTAACTTAATATAATCAAAATTATCTATCTGGTATTCAATTAGGAGTTCCAGACCTTCTTTGGACATAAATTTATTCCATCTCCACAGGTCTAAAAGGTAAACTGTTCCTCTAATTTGCTTACAATATCACTCTTTATACCTAGATCATGAACCCATTTAGATCTTATCTTGGTATGTGGTGTTAGGTGTGGGTCGAGCCCTAATTTCTTCCACACTAGTTTCCAATTTTCCCAGCAGTTTTTGCCAAATAGTGAGTACTTATCCCAAAAGCTGGGGTCTTTGGGTTTATCAAACACCAAATTGTTAAAGTTATTGCCTAAATTGTCCTGATAACCTATCCTATGCCACTGATCGACTGCTCTATTTCTTAGCCAATACCAAATGGTTTTGATGACCGCTGCTTTATAATATAGTTTTAGATCTGGTACAGCAAGGCCACCTTCATCTGCCTTTTTTTTTTTCATTAATCCCCTTGAAATCCTTGACCTTTTGTTCTTCCAAATGAACTTTGCTACTATTTTTTCTAGGTCAGTAAAATAATTTCTCAGGAGTTTGATTGGTATGGCACTAAATAAGTAGATTAGTTTGGGTAGTATTGTCATTTTTATTATATTCACTCTGCCTACCCATGAGCACTTAATGTTTTTCCAATTGATTAGGTCTGATTTTATTTGTGTGGAAAGTGTTTTGTAGTTTAGGTCCTATAGTTTCTGACATTTCCTTGGCAGATAGATTCCCAAATATTTTATACTATCATCCGTTATTTGGAATGGAATTTCTTTTTGTATTTCTTGCTGCTGAATTTTGTTGGTAATATATAAAAACGCTGATGATTTATGTGGATTAATTTTGAATCCTGCAACTTTGCTAAAGTTGTGAATTGTTTCTAGTAGTTTTTTAGTTGAGTCTCTAGGCTTCTCTAAGTATACCATCATGTCATCAGCAAAGAGTGATAATTTGGTTTCTTCATTACCTACTCTAATTCCTTTTATCTCTTTTTCTTCTCTTATTGCTAAAGCTAACATTTCTAATACAATATTAAATAGTAATGGTGACAGTGGGCAGCTTTGTTTCACTCCTGATCTTATTGGGAATGGTTTTAGTTTGTCTCCATTACATATGATGCTTGCTGATGGTTTTAAATAGATGCTACTGATCATTTTAAGGAAAAGCCCATTTATTCCTATACTCTCTAGTGTTTTTAATAGGAAAGGGTGTTGGATTTTATCAAATGCTTTTTCTGCATCTATTGAGATAATGATATGGTTTTTGTTAGTTTGGTTTTTAACAGAATTATGGTGATAGTTTTCCTAATATTGAACCAGCCCTGCATACCTGATATAAATCCTACTTGGTCATAGTGTACTATCCTGGGGATGACTTTCTGTAATCTCATTGCTAATATCTTATTTAAGATTTTTGCATCAATATTCATTAGGGAAATTGGTCTATAGTTTTCTTTCTGTTTTCATCCTACCTGGTTTAGCTATCAGCACGATATCTGTATCATAAAAGGAATTTGGTAGTACACCTTCTGTCCCTATTTTCTCAGTTTGTATAGTATTGGAATTAATTGTTCTTTGAATGTTTGGTAGAATTCACATGTAAATCCATCTGGCCCTGGAGATTTTTTCTTAGGGAGTTGGTTAATAGCTTGTTCTATTTCTTTTTCTAATATGGGGCCAAGACTTTGTCTTATTAAACTCTCTTAATTGTAACAGATTTCTGAGGTGACAATGTTTCCCCCTCCCTATTGAGGTGTGGGGGGATGGAGCAGAACAAGGGAATAAGAATTTAAATAGTACCTACTATGTGCTAGGTACCAATCTAAGTACCTTTTATAAATATATCTCATATACAATTTATCCCTTTTAAGTTTAACAACAACCCTTCAAGGCAGGTGACATTATCTTTATTTTATAGTTGAGTTGAAGCAAATAGAAATTCAATGACTTTCCCAGAATCACACAAGAAGTTAAGGTCCTAGAGTAGATTTATACTTGATCTTCCTGACTCCAGGTCCAACAGTATTATTTACTGTGCCACCAATACCTCTATTAGGATATAAATACTTCAAACTTATATGATATATATATGTATATATAGATCTATAGTCACTATATAGTCATATAGTTGTCTCCAATTGCTCAAATATATTTATCTTTTAGTCTTTCTCTTGACTCTTCTGTTTCCATTTGAAAGTTTTTCTTCAGCTTTGGTATTTTCAACCGAAATTCCACTTTTTACCAGGATTAGTCCATCCCCACCCCTCATACTAGTTTTGTTAGCTGAGTGATTCTTGGTTGTGAGCCCTTATCATCTTGAGTATCAGATGGTAGAAACTCTTTTCCTATAGTGGCATTTGTAAAGTCTTAAGTGACTTTCAGTGGAGCTCTTTGATATTCAAGTTTTTTCTTTCTGACAACTTGCAGTATTTTTTCTTTAACTGGAAAGCTCTGAATTTTGTTTCAGGTTATCAGTGGTACATTATACCTATTTTTCAAATTGTCTTTAATTTATAAGAGATTTAGACAATTTTTAAATCATCATTTCTTGAAATGTGTTCTCCAGGCTTATATTTTTCCAGTTACGCTTTTTGGGTAGTTCAAAGATTATCACATCTCTCTCCCCCGCCCTCTGTTTTCTAGGCTGTTTTTTTGAGAGGATGTAACCTATTTTTTGATTTTTCATTATCTTTTGATTTTGCTCTAGTATTTCTTACAGTCAATTTTTGTTCAATACTTTCTCATTTTCAAGGAGTTTGTTATTTACATAAGTTCAGTTTTTCTTCTAGAGCTTGCATTTTATTTGAGATATCATTTTGTAAAATCTTTTGTTTCATTTCTTCAAATAATTTTAGGTGATCTTGTGGCCAAGCTGTGTTTTTGAATGACGCTATTGCTTGTAGATGTTTTAGAGGTATTCTCCTTTTCTTAGTTAATGTCTTGGGCATCCTTGAATTCATAGTATTGCTTTATGTTCGATATTTTGTCTATTAATTCTCCTAGCTGATTCCTTGAACTGAAGCTTTTGCAACAGAACCAGGTGCTGAATACTTCTGGAAAGAATGGTCCCTATTATCATTATGGAAGGTTTCACTAGTTCTGACTAATAAAATTACAGGCTTGCCCCAGGTCCTTATTTTTTGCTTTGAGAATATAGCTTCAGGCTTAAACCCTGGTTAGAAACTTCTGCAACTCTGAATCAGAATTGAGCAGATTCATAAACTCTGAGCTGTGACAAAGCTCAAATTTGATCCAAGTTCTCTATCCCGTACAAAACTATAGGTCACAGTCATAGTCTGAAAGACTTCTGTGCCAATGTTCTTGGAGTAGTCCCTTCCCTAATGACCATAGGCTTCTTTGTCTCCCCCTGCTGGAAAAGGCACTGTTTTTTGTCCTGACCTTTACCAATAACTTAATCTAGCGTTCTCTTTTGATTTTTGCTGAATTAACTGTGCAAAAAAAGTTGGGATCTATTGCTCCCTCTCATTGTCATCTTTTCTGGTCCCCAAAAACATATGCACAAAAGCTATACAGAATACAGTGGATAATAAATCTCAAATTGCTATTTTTCAATCTAGATTAGGGTTTCTTAATCTTTTTGGTATCATAAATCACTTTGGTAGTCTGGTGAAACATGTTCTTAAATGAAAAAGAAGTTTTAAAAAAGAAACAAATTATAATGATAAAGTCATCAAGATAAAAAACAAAAACAAAAAACCAAGATCATAGATCTATTTAAAAACCTAGTCTAGATGTATATTTAAACATGCAATTAGGAAAGGTTCACAACATTTTAAAGCAAGCCATTTATTACAACAATAACATTTATGTAGTGCTTACTTTCTATGTTAGGCACTGGACCAAGCACTTTAATTATTATCTCATTTAATCCTTACAACAACCCTTGGAGGGATGTGCTATTAGCCCCATTTTACAGATGAGAAAACTAAGGCAAAAATCAGATAAGTGACTAGCCCAGGATCATACAGATAGACCTATCTGAAGCTATATTAGAACTCAGATCTTTCTGATTCTAGACCAAGAGCTTAAATCCCCTGCATTGTTATTTCAGAAGAGGTTGATATATTATCTTAAATTAAAATCTGTACATGCATGCCCATAATATTATTTTATAAGGAAATGACATAGGGAAGCATTGGTTCCCCCCCCCCCAAAAAAAAGACCTATCACTTCTACAGTTAATGATTGATTTTATCTTAGTTTTCACCATATTAGAGCATGGGAGAAAAAAACCAGAGTAAGTCACCACTAGGCTAGTTTTATACTAGGTAATAATACACTAAAGAATTTTGAAGTTACATATTTGGTAATGCTAAACAGAGACAATAAGAATGATCCTAACTGAATCTGAATTGTAAGACTGCTATGCCGGGATGGTCCCAAGCTATCCTTATATAACATAACTTCTTTTATACTTATAAGTTTTATTCCCTTATATTTTCTCACTAATAATTATCTAAGGTAGAGATGATTTTGCTTATATGAAAAATATAAAGAAATAAACACTAACATAAGTTTTTTTTTAATTATTTTTAACGGAGAGTTAAGTAAGATGGTATTTAATTTTGGGACCCAAATTTAGGTGGTTTTTAAAACAGGACAGAACAAATATGAAATGAAAGCCAAAAAGATACAGATTTTAGGTAGACAGAAAGACAACTGACCAATCACAATGGATCAAAAATTCTGTGCTTGGAACATAGCAAAGGGTTACTCAAGAAATTCTTGTTTATTGAAGGAATATCAAGAGCAACATAGCATGTGATAGGTGCAAGGGACTAGAGTACCAAGGACAATAGGAACGCCACACAGGCAACTTTAAAACCCTTTGAATAGTGGAATATGGTAGAAAGTTATCATTCACATTTGAATAACTGCCTTTTCCTAATGAAAATTAACTTTCAACTCTTAAAAGGCTTCAACTCAGAAAAATATCAGTAATAGAGAATGAGAAAGGTAGATTATACACAATATGTAATAATACAAACATAAGTTAATTGTACTCAGTGATCCCTTATCAATAAGACACTCAGAAATGATGAATTCAATCAAAACGTATATATTAAATGCCTTTATGTTCTTATTACAATGCTAGGGAACTAAAGATGCAAAAGAAATAAATGCCTGTAGTCAAAGGGTTTAATTCTATGGGGAGACAAAATTTACAAACTAAAAAAATAATACAGGGCAATTTTGAGAGTGTAGACTTAATAACTGAGAACCAGTTAAGGCCTCATAGAAGTTATATTAAGGTGAGTTTTAAAGAAAACTAGGGTTGGGGCAGCTAGGTGGTGCAGTGGATAGAGCACTAGCCCTGAAGTCAGGAGTACCTGAGTTCAAATCTAGCTTCAGACACTTAACCTCAATTGCCTAGCAAAAAAACAAAACTAGGGTTTCTAAGAGTTAATCCATTCCAGCTGTGGGAAACAATGGATCAGTATAGAAGATGGCGGAGATCAGACAGAAGTCTCTGTAACCTCCTCTACCCTTCCCTCAAACCAACAACATATGAAGCCTCTAGACTGATTTTGAAGTAAAAAAAATCCACAATATCTGGAGGACAACACATTTCTAGAAGAAGATACTCTGGAAGAACTTCAAAACAAGTCTGTTTTAATTGGGCAGGGGAGTGGTCTGCTGAACCCAGATTGCAGCACAGGGAGACCAGGGCAGGGAGCTGGAGCAGAGAGCTAGAACAGGAGTTGGAACAGGAGTGGGAGTGTTGTGCTTTTTACACACCTGGGAGTCTTCTGTGGGCCTCTTGGGCCAATTTGTCCTGATTGTAAGCAGGTGGTTTGAAGGATCTGCCTTTTGTGGGGGGTAGATTGTGAACCACTGAACCCCTGATGAGCATGGGACCTAGCTGCCTACACAGCACCCTAGGGCGATCAATCAATCAGCAGAACTGCCCAGCACCTGAAATAACTCAATCAGCAGAACTGCCCCAGGGAGAATTAAAGCAGAACTGCCCAGCACCTGAAATAACTCAATCAGCAGAACTGCCCAACACTGGAAATAACTCAATCAGCAGAACTGCCCCAGGGCAAATTAAAGCAGCTGTCCCACCTTTGCCTTGAACAGACCTCACACCTTTAAAAAAAATGAATAAAAAACCAAGAAGAGCTTCCACTATAGTCAGTTTTTATGGCCAGAGGGAAGAACAGACCTCAAATCCTGAGGCCCCTAAAGGTAAAGCAACTCAAGAAAAAGCCCCAAAGAGGGATATAAACTGGACTCCATGTCACAAGGCTTTCTTTGAAGATTGCATAAAGGATCTTAAAGGAGAGTTGGAAGAAACATGGGGAAACAAAATGAGATCACTGCAAAATAAAATGGAAAAAATGGAAAAAGACTACAATGAACAAATTGGCCTATTACAAAAGGAGCTAAAAACAGTAACTGAAGAAAACAAGACATTAAAAATTAGAATCGAACAATTGGAAATGAATGACTCATCAAGACTTCAAGAATCAAACAAAAACCAAAAAATGAAAAGATAGAGAAAAACATGAAATATCTCCTAGGAAAAACAACTGACCTGGAAAATAGATCTAGGAGAGACAATCTAAGGATTATAGGGCTTCCTAAAAGCCATAATGAAAAGAGGAACCTGGACACTATCTTCCAGGAAATCATAAAAGAAAACTGCCCTGATATTTTAGACCCAAAAGGCAAAATACTTATTGAAACAATCCACCTATCACCTCCTGAAAGAAATCCCCAAAATCCCCCAGGAATATCGTGGCTAAATTCCAACTATCATACCAAGGAAAAGATATTACGAGAAGCCAGAAAGAAACAATTTAAATATCGGGGTGCCACAATTAGGATCACACAGGATCTAGCAGCTTCTACTTTGAAAGATCAAAGGGCCTGGAATCAGATATTCCAAAGGGCAAAGGAACTTGGATTACAGCCAAGAATAAGTTACGCAGCTAGAATGAGCATTATCTTCCAGGGAAGAAGATGGTCACTCAATGACATAGGAGAATTTCACCTATTTCTACTAAAAAGACCAGAACTGAACAAAAAATTTGATCTAGAAATTCAGAACACAAGAGAAACATAAAAAGGTAACAAGAAAAAAAAAACTCTTGAAAACTATATATGTTACATTATGATTATTGATATGATTATTGTGATATTATTATTATTATGATATGATAATCTGAAAAAGAAATTAGAGGTAGAAAAGGGATAGCACTGGAAGAAGAGGAAAAGGAGGTAAAATAAGGGAAATTACATCACATGTAGAGGCAAAGAAAACCTATAATGATTGAGGGGAAAAAAGGGAAGGGAATGAGAATTGTGTTAATCTCCATCTCATCAGATTTGGCTCTGAGGGAATAATAGACATATTGGGTATCAAAAAGAAACTGGTCCTATCTTATAAGGAAACAGGAGGGAAAGGGGGAAAAGAAAGGGAATAGTCTAATAGAAGAGAAAACAGAAGAATTAAGGGAAAGGCGTAAAAAAGGGGGTGGGGCTCTAAAGGGGAAGGATTGTTAGAGGGAAGTGGTTATCAAAAGCAAAATACTAGGGAGGAGGGAAAGGGGATAGGAAAGAGAAAAGCATAAGCTAGGGTAAATAAGATGGCAGAAAATACAGAATTAGCTATTTTAACTGTGAATGTGAATGGAACGAACTATCCCATAAAGCGGAAGTGGATAGCAGACTGGATTAAAAACTAGAATCCAACAATATGTTGTATACAAGAAACACATCTAAAGCATAGAGACACAGGGTGAAGATAAAAGGCTGGAGCAGAATCTATTATGCTTCAGGTGAACAAAAAAAAAGCAGGGGTAGCAATCCTGATCTCAGACCAAGTAAAAGCAAAGATAGACCTAATTAAAAGAGACAAAGAAGGAAATTATATCTTCCTAAAGGGTACCATAGACAATGAAGCAATATCAATACTAAACATATATGCACCAAGTGGTATAGCATGGAAATTCCTAGAGGAAAAATTCAGAGAGATGCAAGAAGAAATAGCAAAACTATAATAGTGGGGGATCTCAACCTCCCTCTCTCAGAACCAGATAAATCAAACCACAAAATAAATAAGAAGTTAAGGAGGTAAACAAAATATTCTGTTAAGTATGATAGCTCTTTGGAGAAAATTAAATGGAGACAGAAAGGAGTTTACTTTTTTCTCAGCAGTCCATGGAACTTATACAAAAATTGACCGCGTGTTAGGACACAAAAACCTCAAAATCAAATGCAGGAAGGCAGAAATAATAAATGTATTTTTTTCAGATCATGACAGAATAAAAATCACATGCAATATAAGGCCAGGAGAAAATAGACCAAAAAGCAACTGGAAACTAAATAATTTCATCCTAAAGAATGAATGGGTGAACCAGCAAATTACAGACACAATTACTAATTTCATCCAAGAGAATGACAATAATGAGACAACATACCAAAATTTGTGGGATACAACCAAAGCAGTAATAAGGGAAAATTTTATATTTCTAGATGCTTATTTGCATAAAATAGAGAAAGAGAAAATCAATGAATTGGGCTTGCAACTAAAAAAGCTAGAGAAAGAACAAATTAAAAACCCCCAAATACCAAACTTGAAATCCTAAAAATAAAAGATTAATAAAATTGAAAAATATGAAAAAACCAACAAAATTTAGGGTTAATTTGATTAGAAAAAGGAAAGAGGAAAATCAAATTGTTAAGTCTCAAAAATGAAAAGGGAGAACTTTCCACCAATGAAGAGGAAATTAGAGTAATCATCAGGAGTTACTTTGCCCAACTTTATGCCAATAAATTTGATAACCTAAGTGAAATGGAGGAATATCTACAAAAATATAGATTGCCCAGATTAACAGAAGAGGAAATAAATTACTTAAATAGTCCCATTTTAGAAAAAGTAATAGAGCAAGTCATTAATCAGCTCCCTAAGAAAAAACCCCCAGGACCAGATGGATTTACATGTGAATTCTACCAAACATTTAAAGATTAACTCCAATATTATAAAACTATTTGAAAAAATAGGGAATGAAGGACTCCTACCAAATTCCTTTTATGATACAGACATGGTATTGATACCTAAACCAGGTAAAACGAATCAGTATAATGAGAGGAAGAAAAGGAAATCAACTTAGATCTAAATGGAATATGTAAAATGGAGGAACAAAATGATAACAATAATTAACTTGGAAAGATAAATTGGAACATTGGAGTCTGGTTGTGAAGGATTTTAAACACTAAACAGAGAAGTTTATATTTAATATTAAAGAGAACAGAAAGGGAGCTGCTGGATTTTACTGAATCAGAGAATAATGAAGATCTAGTACTTTAGAAATTGGCAAATGTGATGATGATGATAACGATGAAGTGAAAAAGAGAAGCAAGGTGAGATTAACTAGGAGGGTATTGCAGTGGTCTAGGGAAGAGGTGATATGGGTCTGAATTAGGGTGGAAGTTATGTGAACAGAGAAGGGAGCAGGTAAGAGATGGTAGGTAAAACAGATAAAGCTTGACAATTGATAATAACTGTGGAGTAAATTAGAGTGGGCTTGCTGTCTCCAAGGTTTGGGAACCTGGGTGAATGAGAAATGCCCCCAATAGATATATAGAAGTTTGGAACATGGGTAGATTGGGGGCAAGGGAGGAGAAATGGAGATAAATGAACCTATGAAAATATCTAGAAAATGGGACCCAGGACAGAGTTTCAAAATGCAGGGTTTGGGATATGTATAATTAACACACAAAGGAGGTAAGAAGTCAGATAGGTAGATGAATTGCAAAAACATGAAATGAAAACAAGAGTACTAAATCACTGTATAAAGAATTTCAGTAAATATTTCCCTTACACAAAGGAATGCACTGTTCACTTGTTTCATACTAGTCATTCAGTTATATTCATTTGTATAGGGGTTTTCTTGACAGAAATAATGGAGTGGTTTGCCATTTCCTTCTCCAGTTCATTTTACAGGCAAACAGGGCCAAGCGATTTGTCCAAGGTCAACACATCTACTGAGAGGCAGCTAGGTGACACAATGGATAGAGTACTAGCCCTGAAATCAGGAGGACCTCACTGGTCCTCATACAAATCTGTCCTCATACAGTTAACACTTCTTAGCTGTGTGATCTTGGGCAAGTCACTAAACCCCAACTGCCTCAGCAAATAAATGAATGAATTAATGAATACACAACCAAACAAACAAATAAAACACATCTACTGAGTGCTGAGGTCAGATTTGACCTCACAAAAATGAATCTTCGTGATTCCAGGGCCAGCATTATCCATTTTGCCACGTACGTGCCCTTGTATTAAGAATTTCAGTAAATATTTCCTATATACAAATGAATGCACTGTACCATTTTATGTTTTTTTTTTCCCCTTCTAGATGGAAATTTCCCATTATATTTATTTTATACTTAGAGGATAATTTTCTCAGAGAGTTACATAATTCCTGAGAGACAGTCTATTAATATTTAACATGTCTAGAAGAGTTTTATTTGTCGGTGTTAGATCTAACTGATGTGCTCCCTTTTAGTAATTCCAAATGCATTTATTTTTATCATGTGTAACACTAATCAAACATTAAGAAACATAGTATTTGGGAAAGAAAATAACATTAGGTCATCACTAGAAAAAAATGCTCTCAATGTTTCTATTAATTGGATTGACTTATAAGTAACATCATAAACAGAACCAAAATATTTACTTTTTGAAAGTAATATGCAAGTATTATGTATGTAATATGAATGAAATTTCTTACCGGTTTAGTACAATATAAACAACTCAACTCAGGAAAATACTGAGTTTGAGAAAGCTCTATTTTGGAAAGAAATGTTTAATCTTGTTTAATTCAATTATACAATATTTATAATTGTGACTGAAATGATTTTTAAGAACAAAGTTTAGACAACCTGAAGGTTTCTGTTCTGTGCAGCATGGCCTTTTTACATATTTCCTTAGAGTTAAGTTTTTTTATTGTCATGGGCCCCTTCGCATAATATTTTTAAATGGGTGATATAAAATACATTACAAAGGAAATCAAATTATTTAATATGGAACATATACATATATATACATACACACACATATATATGCAAACACATATATATTTAAATAGTTTGAAAAAATCCATTTTTCAAATCCATGGGCTTTCTTAAATTTCTAAATTTGGGAGTGGGGGGGAAGGGGAGGCTGGGAGAGGAGGATCCCAGATTAAGAACTCTTGTTTTAGAAAAATCACACTTTGGGATGCAATTTCATAATACTGCCCATATAATAATATAATCTTTGGCTTGATGGGGAGGTTCCTTGGGAGTAGCTTTTGGCCTTCTAATAACAGGTTTTCCACCTGAGTCCATCTGGATTCATACAGTTGTTACTCCCAATAGTACTGATTTGATTCCAATTCTTAAGACACTGAGCAGTATGGAGGCAGACTGAAAGAGTTGACAACCTCCTCTTTAGGTAAGCTAATACCTTATGGTCTCTCAAAAAAGATTAATTTTAATTTCCTCTGCCTGTTCTTTTGTTCAAGTTTTTCTTTTTATCTGAAGTGAAGGCCCATCTCTTTCCTATAGCAATAAAAACCAGGGCTTTAAAATTTTTACACTTTGTACTACTCAGTGTAATGCTTTTTAATATATTGTTTTTTACTAATTGATTATTCAGTAAGTTTTTATATCCACATCTAAGCAATATGCTTCTTCAAGATTGGGATTAAATATTACACTATTTCTGTATGGACAGTCATCTACCACAGAACTGGCACTTCATATTTGCTGATTTCTTGTCCCGTTTCTCTTGTATTCTTGGCACAGTGATTTTGCCTAAAAGTTTTCAGAATGAAAAAAAAAAAATGTGGCCTAAAATCAAAATCCCATCCACTCTGACCAACCAAAAAACCAATACATTCTTATCTTTGCAGATTTTGCATTTTGTGAATTATACATTAAAAATCTAAGCTATGTCTATATTATTGGCGTGTTCTGGGCCTGAAATATAAACTTAAGTGTTTGCCTAAATATTATGGTATCAAAAAGAATAGATTTCTAAAACAAATGTTTTCCAAATCCACACTTTAAATATCAGTAGTAACTATAAAAATCAAGCTGGCATTTTTTCCCCCAAGACAACGAAACACACTGGTTTAAACTGGAATCAGACCAATTAGCACTTTAAAAAAAGTATCTTGGAGATATTTTTGCACTACTGTTAGAGATCCGAAAGTGCCAAAGGGTTAGTGTTAAATAGTTCTGGCATTTTTAAGTTTGTACAGCAAGAAGTCTTTGGTAACGACACCATTTAGGGAGTCTGTCCATCACAATGCTATTTTACACCAATTATCTAGAAAACTGAGGGGTAATTGAGATGTCTTACCTCAGAGAAATTAACAGCCAAAGGGATGATTCCAGCCACGTAACATCCTACCAGCATGGCCAGCGACAGAAGACTAATGGAGATGAAATCATCCATTTTCTTATCCTTTAGTTATCCCAAAGGACATCAAATTACTATTTTTCCCCCTTGGGGTTTCAAAAAATGCTTAAACACTTGTCGTGGCTTCAAAGAAGAGACTTCGGGCATCAACTTCTCAGATCAGATCTTTTGGCCTCCCACTGACAGCAGGTTTATGCCAGTTACTTCTTCCTTGTCTACTTTTAGGGAGAATTACTGTTTCCTGGTAAGAGTACCAGAGTGGGATTTTGGCGGTCTTATCCACAACCTTTTATCCACAAGTGACAAGAGTACAATATTTCTGTTGTTCAATTCGTTGTTATACAGGGGAGAAACCAAAAAAGGGAATGATGCTGTGTGAGGGATGATTTCTTCAATCGGAAAGCTCTAAAATTGCTGGGATATGGAATGGGGGCAGTAGTGGAAAGGAGATACACTGCCTGAAGAGAAAGGGGAGGCAAGAGAACCTCAGCTCTGCGAATGCTCTTGCCCCCTGAGTACGCCGCCGGTGACCTCCCCCCCTCTTCCCCTTAGGGCCCGGAGCAGCCCACCAGCACCGGTCAACTCTCCTCCGTGTCTAGAGGGCTGGGGAACGTAAGCCGCAGTTTCTCTAACTGGAACCCCGGGGGAAGATTCAGCAGAAGCATGTACAGAAATCAGTCTCTGGCCTATACCCAGAGGTTCGCCTGGCTGTCCGGCCTCTGCCGGGAGCCTCCACCTCCGCCGCCATTGCAGCCATTACCGCCAAGTGGCACCTCCTCCAAACATCCACTTCCGGATCTCGGCATTTCCCTCCCCGCCCCCGCACCCTCCTCTTCTAAACGTTGCTTCCGGGTCACAACCGACCTCTCCTAGACACAACCTACTTTTGGTTCTCCTCGACCCAGCCAGCCGCCATCTTTGAGTTGGGCTTGTGGGATTGGATCTCTGTCGCTCCGTGAGCAGCTGGTCCCTTGGAATGGATGTCTGATCATAGAAGTCTAGTATTCAGCGTCCTGGAGAAAACAAGATCTGCCTTCAAGTCGAAAGGTCCCTCAGCTGTCTTTCCTCCCTCATCAAAGATGGCCAGCCAGGCGTCAACGACTCCTTTGAAGGTATGGGTCTCTAGTCTCTGAGGGGGTGCTCTCGCGTTGCGGCGCCGCCGACTTCCGGTGGCTCTTCTCGCGGGGATTGGCTGTTAGCGGTGTTGCGGCTTAGCTCGTGTGCAGTGGCTGTGGCGGCGGCAGCGGCGGAGCTCAGCACGATGGTGAGAGAGGCCTCGGCGGCCGCCCTCGATCCCAAATAATAATCCTAGGCGGAAGGGCCGAACCTGAGGCTCCCCTAACTCTTATGATTCCACCCTTCCCCCGGCTTCGGGGACTGGTCCCCAGCACCCCCATTCCCGCATCGTGGTCAAGCGAACCCCCATCCCCCCAACCCCCTTTCCTCATTACTCTCACACCCGCCGGGGAGCGGCCCCGCGCTTGGCTCGGGGCCAGACTCGGAATCCCCTTCCTGACTGGGGCCGCCTCGAGTGCAGCAGCTGCTGGGTGGGAGGCGGGCGCGCTCCAGCCCCAGGGGAGCGAGGTGAGGCCTCGGAAGTGGCCCGCTCCACCGTGGCGGGCTTTGGGGATGATGGGGATGTTCCTGTTTTTCTGCTCCCCCACCCCCATCCCAATCCTGACTCCGAGGCTACAGATGGCTCGGAACGTTTCCCTCCAAAATCTGCCGCGAGTGTTAGAAGTAATGCATGTGTTTCTTAGGGAAGTCATAAAATTGACCTTGGAGTTGAAGTTGCCCCTCCTCACGTAAGGGTGCTCTTATTTTACCGTGTTAATTTAATTCATCATTTCCATAGTACTCTTATATTTTTCCTCTTTACAGGTTAAAGGCCTGCTCTTATATTTTATTACCTGTGCCTTTCCCAAATCTGTGTTAAGTATGTAAAGAAATGTATGATTTAAGAGTTTGCAAATCAAGTGAGTTCATTTTCGTTAGGTGTTAAATAAGTGCCTTTTATTCTCTATCCCTTGAGTTTTAAGATTCAGAGTATCTTGGTATGTACAAGTGCAAATATGTGCAGTACCTTAAAACTGGGGGGTAGGCAGTTATTAAGTCTTTGCTGAGTTTAGGCAAAAATAATTTCGGCATTGGATAATATTTACATCTCTGGAATATTTTTAATATTTCTCACTTTTATTGATCATGTCTTCAATATCTGTTGTGTTAATAGCACAAACTATTTTAAAAATGAAGGTGCCCCTGATAATTTATTTCTGACATGACCATTGAAGTCCTATAGTGTATCTTAGGCCGATTAGGATTTAAAATGGAAATTGGTAGCAAAATTGAATTAGCTTTGTTCTGAAAAACAAACAAACCCAAAACATTTGCTTTTGTATTTCATGACTAGATTAAACAATTTTTTTTTTTAAAGAATTTTGACTTTGTTGGGTGGTGTAAGCTACTAAGGTATTCTATAAACATTCCAAAAGCTACTACTCTATCTGCCTGGCACTCTGTAGGGGGTGCGGAAATAGGGTACTGCACTGTATTCAAACTTGAGCCAAGTCGCTTATTAGTAGTTGAATGGTAATGTTCAGTGCTGCATTTTAATGCATTAGGGAATTTCACAGTTTATTGTGAGTTCCTTTTAAAACAGCTTCAGGAAAACTTTATAGGGAAGATGAGATTTGAGTTGGGTTTTAAAGAATAGTAGAAATTGAAGAAATATTTTCAAACTTCAAAAAAGTTGGTTTTTTTCACATTCAATTATATTTCAGAAGGGAAAATGGAAAAATGAATTAGCAATGCCAGAATGAATTGTAGATGTTGGGGGTTAAGGGGTATCATTCAGAGTGAAAATGAAAGATTTTCCTAATTTTTTTTTAACTGAGATAGCCATTTGTTTCCTCAGCTTTGACATTAGCATAGCTTTTACTGTAATTCTTAGTAAAAATAAAAAATGCAGCTTTGTAGTGGTTAAAACTCAAAAATACTCATGAGGAATGCTGGAGAACACATTTGAACAACTGAAGGAATACAACTGGATTTGAATCTAATGCAATTGGATTTAAAGTGAAATACCTCCAGAAAGCTCTGCAAATGGTTCTGATATGAAGAAAGTGGAATGAAAAAATACGTTAGTATCTTATGATAACAAAAAAGAAGAATCTTCTTTGAAAATAACAAAACTGTACTACTTATCTCTTAAATATATTCAGACAAGTTAAGTTCCATGAGGGATTTAGAATTGAATATACCAATAAAGTCTTTAAGCCTATAAGCAAGAAGTAGTAAAATTTATTTAAATCATAAGCTAGACAGTGATAATTACTACAAGCTTGGTGTAGAGAACTATTGAAGTTCAGGTCTCAATTTGGGGGTTGGCTATCAAACATGATTTCATGGAGTTGGTATTTTATCCTGATTCTTGATTGAAAGGGAATATTTTGATAAGAAAAGTGGCAGAGAACATATCCAGTGTGTGAGGAATGGGCCTTTTTATCTAAAATAAGGGGAATAGTGAAAAAGGAGGATGAAAAAATAGATTGCAGTAATATTATGGAATGTATTGAATGCCAAGAGAACTGAAAGAAAAAATACTAAATTTAGCCTCTTACAGCAAGCCACTAGCACTATTTCAACCTATGTTCAGTACGGTGGTACTAATTATCATATTTAATATGTGGGACAAATCCATATGCACATGTTCTTTTTATTGATAGTATGTTTTTATTTGTTTATCTCATTTCCCTCCCATATTGACATTTCCTTCATATAACAAAAGGGGGAAAAAACTTAAGCAAAACAATACACATTGACAGTATCTTATACTGCAGCACTTTTTGAGCTGTGGTCCATGGAACTTCCAGGATCCCTGAGACTCTTTCAGGAGAACCAAGAGGTTACACTTAATATAATAATGTTAAGATTTTATTTCCTTTTTGAAATACGTTTCCTTTTTTCATTTACCTATCTGTGTGAGGCCAGTTTTTCTTCACTTAATTCAGGTTAGACAACATGTCTCAAAAGTGTGAGTTCTGTTTAAGCAGGCATTAAAGAGATTTGCAAAACTATATAAAATAACATTATTCTTAATGATTTTTTTTTGGAACATGTTTGTTTTTTCCAAAAAATATTATTAGCATGTAATAAATTTGATGGGTGTTTTTTTATGAATTAAATGAATACTTTAAAATTCATCAGTTTTTGTTTTTCATATGGTAAATGTTATTATTAAACATAAATTATTCTCAATTTTCAAAAATGTAAAATTTGAGGACTGCTGTTATAGTGTATGTAATATTTCGCATCCATAGTGCCCTTTCTATTCCTCTTCTTCAGGACCAAGGATTAATAATTATAATTATATAGGATAGAATTTCATTTTATTATTTTGGTTTTTGTAATCATTATGTTTTCCTGATTATGGTACTTCATTGTTCATCAGTTCTTAGCTAGTTTAATTATTATAGGCCAAAGGATATGAATAATTTAATCACTTTTCACATAATTAAAAATGTTTTCCATAATAGTTGTATCAGTTCATAGCTCTACCAACAGTGTTAGTGTGTATGTCAACCCATAGCCCTTCCAAAATGAAGTATGTATGTTATTTGTCATCTTGGCAGTTTGCTGGATATGAGATAAAATCTTAAAGTTGTTTGGATTTATCTTTTAATTATTCTTGGTTTGGTTTTTAATAGCTTGTGAGTTCTTTTTTGAGAATTGTTTGTTCATATACTTTAAACAGTTTTCTAATGGGGAATGCATTTTTGATTTTATACCTTAGTGTTATTAATTCCTTCTGTTTCTTAAGTAACAGATATAGGGCAGGTGTAATTGATGTAAAGATATTTTTAATCTTCTAATCAAGTTTACTGTATCTTAGCTTCAATGATTTTGTTGATGGAAAAAACTTTTCTATTTCATGAAATTGTTTATCTTTTTATATCTGTTTCTTGATTAAGATTTTCCCCCAAATTATGATTTTGAAAGGTGTGTTGACTTTCATCTTACATTTTTTAAAATAAGGTGGCCTTTTATATTCTTCTTTAAGCTGCAATCTATTTGGAACTTAGTTTTGGTGTATTGTTAGATGTGTTCATCTAAATTCTTTTTTTCCTAATTTCTATATTTCTTGTAAAATAGGATTTCCTTCTCTAAATAGTTTGTCGTTTTGCTTTTATCTCTTCACCAACTTACCCTTTATGTGATAAAGTATGATTCTAATAATTAAACCAGAGAGGAGTAAAGCAAGGAAAGATAACTACTGCCACTATTACCAGTGAATTATTAAACAGAAAGTTTAAATAAAATCTTGACAAAAAGACTGAAAAAAAATTTGCTGGTAATCATGGATTTATGCCACAGTGCAAGTATGGTTCAAAATTAGGAAAGCAGTTAACCTGAAAAGATGCAAAATAAACAATCCTCTTGACAACACAAATGCCAAAAACTTCTATGAGCATTTTATTTAAATAAGGACCATTTTTAAATGTTAGAAATTTACATAAGCCAAAACCTAGAGCATAATTTGAAATGAAGAGACACCAAAAGCCTTCTCACTATGACTTAGGACTAATGCAAAACTGTCCTGTCCTCTCTGTTGTTGACACAGTTCTCAAAATTTTATAAGACATGAAAAAGAATTTGAAGTTGTGAACAGCGGCAATGAAAGAGTAAAATTATCTGTAAAAATAGATGACATGATGATGGCTTAGGAAAGCTTAGTCAACAAAAAAAAAAAAAAAACTAAAGGAGACAATGTGGAAGGCTGAAAAGGAAATTGACAAAAATTAATATTTCTGTAGAGCAGTAACAAAATCTAGGAAGAAATGGTAGAAAAACAAAAGCCATTTAAAATTATAAAGTCCAGGATTCGTTTTACTCAGACACTTACAGGACACTTCAGAGAAATAAAAGAATGATTTAAATAATTGGAAGGCTTTTTGTTGCTCATAGTTGGATTGTGATGATATAAGGAAAAAATGATATTGCTTGAATTGATTTATAGATTTAGTGTTGTATTAGTTAAACTACTTAGAATGTAAACTGAAAAGGGAAAGAACAAATCTGAAAACCACATAATTATAATTATCAAGATTGGTCCTTGAGAGTTGAGAAATGTATTTCTTTCCCTCTTTTGAGAGGTGGGGAACTATTGTTGTGGAATATTGCATAGTTAATGTTTTGGTAGATTTTTCTGGACTGTTTTTTAATTTAATTTTTTTTTAAATCTTAGTTACAAGGGATGACTTGTTGAGTAACGGAGGGAGCGATTTACATTTGGAAATGAAGGTGATGTAAAAACAAAAGATGTCAGTAAAGCTAAGATTTTTTTTTAAGTGAACCTCAGTATCAGCCAAAGGAATTATCTAAGTCAAATATTAGCTTCAGTAAAGTAGCAAGATATAAATCCACAGGTCATTATTATTTTATGTTGCAATAAGAAAAAATATGAGGAAATTGATAGAGAAGTCCCATTCAAAATAACTACAAAAAGAACAGAATATATCTGGGAGGGTTAATTTTATCAAAACACTGAAGACATAAGCACAACTAGTAAACACTATAGAAATTAAAAAACAATAATTGGAGGATAGTTATTTTGGGACTATGTCAATATTAAAATTTTAATTTGCAGATTTATTGCTATATCAATCTTATTGCCAGAAAGCTGATTTATAGAGCTAGACAAAGGAATAAAGTTCATTTGGAGAAAAAAGTCTAGAATTTAAAGGAAAATGACAAAAGTAATATAAAAAAAAAAAAGTTGGAATTGTACTTGCACACCTCAAACTATGTTATAAAGCAATGATCATCAGAACTATTGGGTCCTGGTTAAAAATTAGATTGATAGAGCAAACTAGCTAAATATGTGGTGCTGCTGCTGCTGGTGGTGATTGTTCTTCTTAACTCCTGGTAAGGAAGATTTTTCTACCAATACAGTTCAGATGTTCTGCAATTTATAGTCTTAAGCATTGGGTAGGAGACTAAGGAATTAAAACACTTGTCTGAGTTACATAGCTAGTATCTGTAAGAAACTGAATTTGAACCCAGGTCTTCTTGGATCTGAAACAGGCTTTCTGTTCACTATACCATTCTGCCAGTACTCTTAAATAAAACATTTGGTTTGTGAAAAGTTCATTTTAGATAAGGAAATTTCTTTCTCTCAAACTACCCAATTGCCCTTCAAGCACCTAAATCAAAACTGATTTTTCCCATCAAACAAAATAACACTCAGAGTTTGGAAGGGAAAGGTGGCTATAGGGATTAATAATCAATTGATGAATAAAATATGTCCCCTTTAGGTAGCAAAGTGCTTTACCAGAGATATGCAGGACATATAGAGATAAAGAAAATATGGTTCCTGGCCTCAAAAGACCATGATCTATTAGGCAGAGTATGATATGCATAAATAACTAATACCAAAATGAATAGTATGTAGATTAGGGCTTCTTTTAAACTTTTTCTACTTGCAACCCCTTTTTGCCCTAGAAATTTTTATACAATCCTGGGTGTATAGGTATACAAATCAAACCTTTACTGATAATAAATTATAACTTCATAGTCTCCACATTCATGTGACCCACATTTTAAGAAACTAATGTAGGTGGTTATATGAGGTAAGGTTAGAAAAGATATGCTGATGCTTGACTACAGAGGGCTTTGAAGGTTACATGAAAGAATTTGAGTCAACCAAGAGTCAACAAATTTTAGGCTTGTTTTTGTAGAGCCCTCAACTTGAGAATTTTCACATTTTAAAGTGTAAAAATTATATTTAAAATGAAAAGCCCTTAGCTTACAAGTAAGCAAACCATGATTTCTTGACTCCTGCTATAGACCATGGGGAGCCATTGAAGGTTTTTGTACTTAACGAGATAATAAGTAATAGTTCAGCTTCCTAAAATGTCAGTGGATGTGAGATGGATAAGGAGCTGTGAGAAATTGTAGGTGGAGTTGTTAGTCTTTTGTAACTTGCTGGGAGATTGACTATGACTTGGGTTAAGATGATGACAGGAGAACAAAAAAGAAAGAACATGTATGAGATAATTTTTTGGAAGAGAAGAATAACAAGATTTTAGCTTCAGAATACAAAATCTAATTTCAAGAAATGATTGGTGACTTTATATTTTGCCAAGTAATGGTCTCGTGGAACTTCAATATGAAGTACCTAAATTTTGTTATATTGCAGTTGCATAAATATTCAGGAAATGAACTATAACACTCCTTTATGTGTTGGTAACAGTTTTAAACTTGAACATGGGTTTCAGATTATACTTTACTTAAATTTTGCTAAGAAACTATATTGAATTTGCCTTTTTTTTTTTTCCTGCAGTCCCATACCATTTTGTTGGTACAGCCTACCAAGAGGCCTGAAGGCCGAACTTATGCTGATTATGAATCAGTGAATGAATGCATGGAAGGTAAGTTAGTACTAATTGAGGGAGTTCCCTCCCCCACAAAAATTACTTTATATATACACGATGAAAAGTTATGAGACTGGATTTCTTTTTAAAATATTGTTATTGAAATCTTTTGGTTTTACATTTCATATATTCCCTCCTCAAAGAACCATCTTTATAAAAGAATTTATTTTATTTTTTACACTACAAAGAAGCAAGGAAGGGCAGGATATCAGGAAAACCAGTGAACATTAAAAAAAGAATGACCTTGTATGTAGTGTTCTCCACTTACAGATTGATATTTGTAAAGTTTATATGCTTCTCATTGTAGTTCCTCACTTGTGTTGCTTTGATTACTCCAACATTGTTTCCATGTGGAATATAAACTTTGCATATGTTGAGTTTTTTGAAAGAAAGTCTTCAGTGATGAGCATTATTGAATTTAATATTTCGTTATCCTTTCAAAGATGTATGGATTCATTGATATGAGTACTCCCTTAACTAGCAATCCCAACTACACTTTGACTTAGTAGATAATCTTTATGGATCATACCACCCTATGGCTAACCTATCAATGAGCCTTTGAGATTACTATGATTATGATTTTTTTGTTGTTATTATAGTCAGAGTTTCGTCCATACATGAAGTAAATATTACAGTTTGACAGAACTTTTTTAAGACCTTCTGTTCTGCTGACATAGCCTTCAAGAACCTAGAGTCATAAGGCATCGGAGAAGAATTTTATTTTTTAAAATAGTAAATTGAATGATTTGTGTTGGAGAGTCATAACTTATCCAAGTTGCATTATAGTAGGAGTTGATAAACTATTGATCTAGCCACCTCTTTGCAGCACATTGTTGACTCCATTAGATTGATAGTCATGAACATCTTAAGCACTTAACACCTGTCTAAGGGAATAAGAATATGACATACTTTTTCCAAATTGCCAAGTGTGAAAATAAGCAACATGGGGGCAGCTAGGTGGCATAGTAGATAGAGCAAATTATAGTTAGGAGGACCTGAGTTCAAATCTGTTCTCAGACACTTAATACTTCCTGTGTGACCCTGGACAAGTCACTTAACCCCAATTGCCTCAGCAAAAAAAAGAAGGAAAAACTAGAAATAAAATAAGCAACTTTTGGGTAAGTTTTGTTTTGGGGTTTTTGTTGTTGTTGTTGTTGTTGGTATCCCCAAGAGCTGTTGGTATCCCCAAGAGCTGTTAATTGAGTTGGTTGTCCCTTTACACTAAAGAAGCCTTAGAAGTTGGGGGGGGATGCCTTATTCCCCGTATTATGGGGATGATTCCCATATTCTGGGATATTAACTTGAGCTTACTTGATGGGGATGAATTGCTTTCTAAAGTTTCAAAATTTTATCATCTTTTAAAAGCAAAACAATCTGCCTAGCACACTATTTTATTTGTTCAGATATACAATAGCTGGTGTTTGTATCATACTTTAAAGTTGCAAACTACTTTACATAGATGTGTTATTTCATTTGACACAAATAACAACCCTTTGAGGTATATAGTAGAGTTAGCTGTTATCTTTAATTTTATAGATTAGGAAACTGAGGCTCAGAGGGGTTACATACTTAGTAAATAACAGGTGTATTTTTTTTTCCCTATTAAATGATTTATTAATGCTCTTATGTTTCCATCCCTTTCCAGTGACTTTCCATATACCCAACTCTGCATTAGAACCCTCCTTTTATTTTTCTTTTGGTTGAATATAGTCAAAACAAAGCAAAACATTAGTCGTGTCTGAAAATGTATTTCAATTCACACTTGTAGTTTTATCTCCTCTATTAAGAGGTAGGCTTGCTTTATCTTTTTCTCAGAAGTCACAATTTCACACTATATTGATCAAAGTTTTTTGGAGTCTTGATAATTTCCTTATTATGGTTATAATTTGTTCTCCCACTTCTGCTTTTAGCCTCTAATCAATTCACATGAGCCTTTCCATATTTCTCCGAGTTCATTCTTTGAGAAATTAATAATTTTTATAGCACAACACTATTTCATTACATTCACATACCACAGTTTGTACATTCAATAGATAAATTATTTGTTGCCATTGTTTTTTTTTGCTACTACAAATAGTTCTGGGGTTATGTGTATATACTTGCACACATGAATTTTCTTCTGCCATCTCTGATCTTCTTGGGATACAGGCCTATGTGTGGTACCTCTGGGTCAAACAATATATGTTCAGTTTAGTATTAGATATGTCTTTAGCAGTATAGTTCTTTGTGACATGAAAGAATAAAACTAACATTCCAGGCTGTTTGATCAGCTGAATAATGAATTCCTTTACTCAAGCCCTATGCTCTGACCTCACTGTGGTAAATACATTGAATAGTTGATATCATTGTAATGAATTCGTAAAAGTTAAGTTGCATTTAAAAGTGAGAACAGAGCAACAAACAATACCAATCAAAATAAATTAAAACTATCCTAGGTCTTTTTAAACTTGACATTTACAGCTCAAAGCCCGAAATTTGTATAAGATCTTATTTCTCTCTTTCTAGGAGTTTGTAAAATGTATGAAGAACATCTGAAGAGAATGAATCCCAACAGTCCCTCCATCACATACGATATCAGTCAGTTGTTTGATTTCATTGATGATCTGGCAGACCTTAGCTGCCTTGTGTAAGTATCATCTGCCATTGTAAATAACTAAAAACTTTTTTTTTTTTTCTAGTTTTCCCTCTTCCCCTCACTGATTCAATTTAATACTGTAATTCTGTGCATTATTTCAGTCTGTCATTTAAGTAAGAATCATCACTCCATTTTATACTTTAGAATAAGAAGCACTGAAAGTTTCTAACAATTTGCCTGATAAATGAGTAAGCAAAGAGAAATCACATTAAAATTTAACATTCTCCCCATTTTTTGGTTGTACATCACAGGGTTCATCAGAGTTTTTGTTCAAAGACATTCTGGGTTGCTAGTGATAAAAATGCCTTAATACATTAAATTAATGTAATTAAAGAATACATCAAAATGCATAGCCTTTGATCCAGTAATACCACCAAAACATTCATAAAAGGAAAGGACCTATTTGTACAAAAATATTTATAGGAGCTCTTTTTATAGTGTAGCTAAGAATTGGAAATTGAAGGCATATCTATCAATTGAGGAATGGCTAGACAAACTGTGGTATATAATTGTAGTGGAACATTATTATACTATAAAAAATGACAAGCAGGATCTCAGAAAAATATGGAAAGACTTACATGAACTAATGCAAAGTGAAGAACAGTGAATGACAGCTATTCTCAGCAATACAAAGGTCCAAGACAATACCAAAAGATTAATGAAACATGCTATTTGCCTTCAGAATAAGAACTTACTAGCCTGACTCATGTTATTTTTCACTGTTTCTTTTTTCTTTTTCTTTTTTTGCTTTTATTTGAATCTTGTATAAAATGACTAATGGAAATGTTTTATATAATTGCACATGTAATAATTTGTATGATTGCGTATCTCAGGTAGGTGAGTGAGGGAGAGAAAGATAGAATTTAGAACTCAAAACTTTTAAATAAAAATGTTTAAAAATTGGGGGGGGGGAGCATAAGCTCAGGATGGAATTTATGTGATGCTAGTTTTAGCAGCCTTTTATACATACATTTTTGTCTATGTAAGACTGATATGGCCTAGCGGTATGTAATAGTCTACTTTGTTTATTAGTTCCCTGGTTTTTTCCTCACGACTCTTCAAGCATTTTTCTCACTTTGCCCTCAATAATAATTCATATATTTATAATATTTTGAAGTTTGCAAAGAACTTTTCTCATAACTTGATCCAGTAATACGAGGACCCCATTTTGCAATTGAAAAAACTAGGGATTGGTTAAATGACACACAAGTAGCAGAGCTGGAGGGTGAGTGGGTGCTCTTAAACTATACTTCCCACTACCTTGTTACCCACACATAAATTACAAATTTATAGTTATTCAAATGAGTATCCTCAGCCCATCTCAGTTCCTCAAAACATTTCAACATCATCTATTATCCTTTCCCATTGGCATAAAATTACTCTTCATTTGTTTTCTTATCTGTTTCCTTGATCCTGTCCCCTTCTGTTTTCTTTTCCATCTCCCTTTCTACTATTACCTTTCCGTCTGCTTACATTCACATCTTCCAAGTTCTTGGTCTTTTTTTCACCATCCCCTATTCTATCTCATTCCTCTCTTTGTTTTTAAATTTCTTGAAAAAATTGTGTATAACTACTGCAGCAATTTCCTTAGTACCCACTATATTCTCAATCCTACAAAATCTGAATTATTTCAGTCTTGATATTTATTATATCTTACAGAAATAGTAGCATTCTATTGCATTCATATAACGCAGTTTATTGATTGCTTTCCTGGTCAGGGAGCAATCTATTTTGTTTCTGGTATTTTGCTACTACATAAATTGCTGCTGTAAGCATTTTGTCCTTTATGGGACTGTTATTTCTATCTTTGATCTCCCAGTTACATAATACCTAGCAATGGGATGTTGAAATCAAAGGACATGGATTTTTCCTTACTGTCTTTAGCTGCTATCCGCGATAATCAGATAAATTGACAACTCCACTAATAATTCATTACTATGCCTGTCTTTACACAGACCCTTCAGCATTGACTGGTCTTATTTTTGTCATCTTTGCTAATTTGCTAAGTATGAAGTGAAAGCCTCAAGAGTTGCTTTGAATTACATTTCATTATGATTAGGAGCAATCTTTGCATGTGATTTTTTGTAGTTTTCAGTTCTTTTAAGGTTTGCTTATATCCTAGGGTCACAGTTATTTAACTCACACCTCTTGATTGTTGTATATGGATTATAGGATAGGGATTTTTTCAGAACAGACTGTAATGCACATTTTCTTTTTAGGTTATGCTATCTGGGTTCAAGTCCAGCTTCTGGATTATTACTCTCCCTGATTAAGTCATATAACTCCTCAGTGCCCTAGATCATATAGTAACAGTAATTAATGTTAATTGCCCAGTTCCTTTAAATGAGTTAATTCTAATTAGGAACAGGAGTGTTATGTATATGTTACAGTTTACAAAATCCACTATAAACTACAGTTCAGAAAATCCTTTTCTAGTTTAAAACTATTATCTGTTTATCAGATTGAGTTAGAAAATTTTTTCTTGCCCACTCAAAGTGTATTCAAATGTTTACTATTTTTCTCTTTAGAAAAAGTTTATTTGTGTGTATTGATGCATGCATGTATGTGCATACGCACATGTGAAATTTCTAATAATCAGACTCTCAAAACCTCTCCTTGTAACAAAGCGAAGCAAGAAAACTAAAAACCTGCCCGGTAAAATGGAAAACTAGCTATGAACATTTTTAAATTTATGTGATAGTTATCTGCTCACTCTTTGATCAGTCTTGATTTTCCTTTTTTCCCCAGTTACATGTAAAAGTTTGTTGGGTTGGTTTTTTTGGTTTTTTTTTTTTTAATGCATGTATATTCATTTTTTTATATTTCCATGTGAATCATGTTGAGAGAAAAAAATCAGAATAAAAGGGGGAAGACGCAGGGGGGGAAAAGGTAAACATAGTATATGTTAGATCTATAGTTCTGTCTTTAAAAGTGCATGGCTTTTTCCATTCAAAGTTTAGTGGGATTGCCTTGGATCGCTGAACTATGAGAGGAACTAAGTCTGTCATAATTGATAATCTCACAATCCTGCTATTGATGTGTACAATGTTTTTCTTGGTTCTGCTTGCTTCTCTCAGCTTCAGTTCATGTAAATCTTTTTAGGCCTTTCTAAAATCAGCCTATTCATTTTTTATAGGACAATAATATTCTATTTCAAGGTCTATTTAATTCATTAATCACCATGTTACCTCCTTAAATTAGGCATTATTATTATTATTATTATTATTATTTTCAAATGGGAAAATCACAAAAAGTAATGGTTGTAGTCTTATATATGTGCACTAATAGAGATTTTTAGGTTTGGGGGTGAGAATATCTGATATTCAAAGTGAGTATCTGAACATTCCTTAGGCTACTGTAAGAAAAATTGGACCCAGTCCAACGAGGCTGACAGGGTGAAGAAAAAGATGTGTACTTGTGGTTGAGCATCACCAAAGCTCTATTTGGCTTGGAATATATATAACTCCCTCAGTCAGCTGATTATTGCTTAGTTAGATATTCACTAAGTGCTTATATCTTTTTTCTTTTTTTGAAGCAATCAGGGTTGAGTAACTTGCCCAAGATCACAAATTATCTGACTGCCAGATTTGCCATTAAGTATCTGAGTCTAGATTTGAATTCAGGTCCTCAACTTTAGGGCCAGTGCTCTATCCACTGCCTTTAAATGCTTATATCTCAACTAATTTAGGTTAACTCTATCTGGGGCAGTAATTATAAGTAGAAGGTAATAGATACATTTCCCACACTCACAGACCCATCTTCTATAGTAGAATGTATGCTTCTTGAAGATAAACTCTTTTCTCATCTTGCAGTGTCCTAGGATTCAAAAGGTGGTTTTGTATTTTCTCCATTACATAGCACAATGCATTGTTCCTTGTGAGCACCTAAACATTTGAACATATGAGGAAATTTAGAGTAGTGAAAGAGTGAGATTAAGATAGAAAGGTTTGGGGAATATATTGATTACATCCTTGAGCTTTAGGACTTGATGTTTTTGGTGGTTAGCCATTCATTGAAGATGGTTGGTCAGAGTATGTGAGATAGATGACAGAATCAAAAGTATACTTTAGCAAAAGTTAAATTATTGATTATCTGTAAAAATGGGTTAGAAGTGGGAGAGACTGAAAGTGAGAAAGTTGGAATTGTCCAGGTGAGGTTAATAAAAGTGGTGATTTTTAGAAGATGATAGATAAAAGATCATGGATATAGTTTGCACAAGATTGTTAGCTAGTTGCATTTTGAGAGTAAGGGAGGAGGAATCAAATAAAAATGACTCCAAAGTTTCAAACTTGGGTGAAAGAAAGATGGCATTATTGGTAATTTAAAAAGAGGTCAGAAGAAAGGAGCTCATTTTGAGGGAGGTATTTTCAGTTTTGGACAGATGACATCTACATGGAATTGTCTGCCAGGTTGGGACATAAAAGTTTGAACCAGAGATAGAAATGTGTAAGTTTCTTTTGCTTAGAGGTTATACTACCACAGGACAAAGAACCTTGAGAATTTCTACTTGCATAGAGTGAAGTCAGTAATTAGAATAGACTTATTGAAAAAAAGAGGTCAGAGCAATAGGAGAAGAATTTGATTTGTGCAGGTTGATATAGAAGCTGAGGGAAGATGGGAGCAAATGGGAAAATGTATTGTTGTGTAATTTCTGGCTAGATTTTTAATTTTTTCAAAAATTTTTTTCCCATCTATATAGTCCTTAGAAAACTACATCCCCCAATCAGCAGCGTTAATTAAATGTCTAATTTTTTTTAAAGCACTATAATAGACGATAAGGCTTACTTAACAACAAAAATAAAAGTCCCTGCCCTTAAGGAGTTTGTGTCTCTGCTTTCTATTAAAATGGGGCTAATTGGGTTCATAAACTTAGCATTTGTTCCCTTGATGGTGAATAACATAAAAAGGAGATTTTTGAAAGAAACAAAAGGGATAAGTCCATGTGCACTCAAGGCAAACCATTTGTTCTGCATAATCATATTCCCACCAGATGGTGCACAGTGCTTGTGAGATGCTCATTCATTACATTCATGGATAATCTCTACTTACCTGATAGCTATTTTTCACATTGTGAATGTGAATATGAATTTGCTGTTTCACTTTAAACCAACTTAAATGTTCTAGGAGACTTCCAAAGCTGTAGTGGCACTTCAGGTTTTAATAACCCTCTTGACTAGAAGTTGGACATTGCTACTAATAATAATCGTCATCCCTAATATTTTTCCTTTTTTAAAAGCTTCTTTCTTTTACTATTTTTTCCCCTCAATCATATGTAAAAACAGTTTTTAATGTTTCTCAAAATTTTGAGTTCCTAATTGTTTCCCACCCTGCCTCTTTCCCTTCTCCTTCATTAAGAAGACAAGCAGTTTGATATAGGTTGTTATACACATGCAGTCCTGCAAAACATGTTTCCATATTAGTCTATGTTATTAGAGAAAACATCGAAAAACCCAAACAAAGAACAAAAATTAAGTAAAAAATGTATGCTTTAATCTGCATTTGTTCTTCATTGGTTCTTTCACTGGAGATGGATAGCATTTTTTATAAATCCTTTGGGATTATGTTGGATCATTACATTGCTGGGAATAGCTAAGTCATTCACAATTGACATTTATATAATACTATGTAGTATTTTTGTTACTGTGTACTATGTTTTTTTTGTGGTACTCATTTCATCATCACTGAACTGCATCAATTTGTCTTTCCAGTTTTTCTGAGCACATCCTGCTCATTTTTTACATATGTAACAATAATATTCCATTGTAATCATGTATCACAATTTGCCATTCCCCAACTGATGGCTGTCACCTCAATTTCCAATTCTTAGCCACCACAAAAAGACTTGCTATACATATTTTTGAACATATAGGTTCTTTTTTTGTTTTTTCTCTCTGGGATCCAGACCTAATAGTGGTATTGCTGGATCAAAGAGTATACAGTTTTGTAGCCTTTTGGGCATAGTTCCAAATTTTTCAATAGAATGGTTAAATCTATTCATAATTTCACCAAAAGTGCATTACTATCCCATTTTTCCCCATATCTCCTCCAATATTTTCCTTTTCTGGCATATAAGCCACTCCAGTAGGTATGGAGTGGCATCTCATTTGTTTTTATTTGCATTTCCATAAGACTTTTTTTTTTATCCTTTATAAATTTTTGGTTTTTTACTATCAGACAATATATAGTTCTTGAATTTTAAAAAAAAATTTTCCAAGGCAAATGTTAAAAACTGACAGATCACCATTTTCATTGTTCAGTTTCAGTGTTAGTTACATCTCTGCTGACTTCTATCAACCTGATTCTCTGGTTTTATTTCTTTTGGGAGAAAGTAATTATAATCTTGCTTTTTTGCCTTCTCAGGTACCGAGCGGACACTCAGACATACCAGCCCTATAACAAAGATTGGATCAAAGAAAAGATTTATGTGCTTCTCCGTCGGCAGGCCCAGCAAGCCGGCAAATAATCCAAGGGCAGCCTTGGGGGGGATGGGGGGGAGGGCTTGGAAAACAGGTGTGTACAGCGTGCTGTAGTGAGAGCTTTGTATTATAGAAGTCCTCTTTCCATTTTGTTTCAATCTAGCCAAGGCTGAATGTATTAGAAGATTTTTGTCTTGTTCAATCTGAAGCCCCTGTCCCTCCCTACTTTCTTTTTCTTTTTTACTAAAAAGTAGCTGAAAATTTGTCTTCACTCAGTTAGCGCTTGGTTACAGTTCTCAGCTGTTCATATCTGCTTCATAATGTTCATTGTACTTATACCCTTCTATGTGAAGGTTTTCCAAAATTTAGTTATGTCCTCAAAACTCAAAGGCTTAGTAGAGAATACAATAAATGCTCTTTAGTTAAGCTTTCTCTGAGTGCATTTTTTGTCTATGAGCATACATTCCTGTAAAACATAATTTTGGGGGCTATAGTACTAAAGGAAAAATTGTACATTGACTGAACTGTATGTCTTGCTTAGGTTATATCATGCAAGAAGCTTTTATCTCATTTTTGTGCCATAGTAAGTGCCAAATAGATAGTTCCCATGTTTACACATACTGCTTTGAATTTGGTTCCTAGTGAAATTGCTATTTTGCAACAACAACCAATTTACATTTTTTTGTTCATCAGCTTTGTTCCAGGTATTCTTGTTAATGAATTAATTTCCTGGCTTCACAACTTAGAGCTTTCAGCATTTCAGCACTAATTACCCTACTATATGGAAAATGAGAGAAGAGCAGCCAGCAATTAAAAGAATAAATGATAAATTTATCATTTCTTAGATTTAACCTAGGGAGTGCTTGCACTGTCAGTTTTTCATTTTCCTAATAACCACTAGTTCTCTTTCCAACCTTTAGAAACTAAGGGGACTTTCTTTAAATCTGCTGCATTATTTTGATCTTAATCATATTCAAGTGGCAAATAACGGCACCACAAGATTGGTAGCTAACAAATTCTTAGTAGTAAGTCAAAGGTCAACAAACAATAGCCTGGTGAGCCAGCTAAAAATGTTTTTTACATTTTAATATAAAGTTTTATTGTGTTGTAAGGACCAAATGATTTGATAACTAGTACAGTGCCTGGCACATAGTAAGCACTATATAAATGTTAATTTTTATTCTAAAAATTCCTTAAACTATTTTTAGGGGATTTTGCTAGCCTAGTCATTTTTTTTCATTAACTGAGCAAAGAAGCAAAATGTGAACTATTAATACTTAGTGATGACTGACTAGGAAATCAACACTGCTAACAAAATTATCCCACTAATGTCTCCTTGATTTTGTTTTCCTCCATTTTTTATTAATGTTCTTTTGATTTCACATTTATCTCAACTCACTAAGTTCCTTGCCAAATAGGAGCCCTCCCTTTCAACAAACAGATATAACCAAATAAAAATAAATAATTGTACCTGAAAATTAATATCTTATGCTACACTTCCAGTTTGTCACCTTTCCAGAAGGTGTGATGATGCCTTCTGTCTTCCAGTCTAGACCAGAAAGAAACAATGACAACTGCTGTAGTTGTCAGTTGAAGACCTTAAATAGGCTCTATCTCATTCTCAAAAATGTTGGCCATTGTTTTAACTTCCCCAGACTCCCTGAGTGGGGTGAGGTGGGAAGGGGAAAGAGACATCCCTCCTAGTTTTGCTCTTGACATTTGAGGAAGGATGTTATTTGGGGTAGGGCTTGACTCATGCTGTAATGGTAATTCATGTTGTCATTTGGAATATCCGTTAACAAAGTTTACTTAATCATAACGGGGGGGGGGGGAGAAAGCAAGAATATAGCATTCATTTATTTGGCACAGATTTCCTGTCTACATCAGCCATGTTAGGGTATCCGTCAGATCATCGCCTCTTTAGAAAATTCTTTTTTTAAAGAAAGATAATGAAGTTTCTTTTAAGGGACTATTTTTCATGAGAAATATATGTAGATGGTTTACTTTCCTAAGATCACTAAAAAACAAACCACACATATATACTTCCAAATAACTACTTTTTCTAAATATTTGTCTTATTTCTAGGTTCTGTGCTGTCATTTTTAGTTTACAGTAAGCTTAGAGCTTCCTGGACCTTAATATGCATTGCTGCTAGATGTCCACATAATTTGGGGGGGGGGTGTCATTTGCATTGCTGCTTGTTTTGCTGATTCTGAAGGTTATGTCTGCTCTCACCAGGGCTGGTAATATTGCCCATTGTTAGAGGGCTAAATGTGGAAACTTAAATATGGCCCTTGTACTGGGGCCCGAACATTCCCCTGGATATGGGGGTATACCACTGCTCCTTTAATCTGGGGTGTGAATGCTACCCTTTGTGCTAAGAGTTAGCCATAGTTGGGCCTGATCTTTGCCCTTCTGCTGGAAAACAGCAGAACCTGCTGCCAGAGCCAAATTTAAATGTCTGTTTCACCTTGCTTTTTACTGATTCACAAAACAAAAAGAAACAGCTAGAAGCTCACCTGGGCCAATACCTGTGCTCTAGCTGCCTCTTACAACTGTCACTTTTCTGCCACAGTGAAGGAGGGCATGTGGTACCCTTTCAAGGTCTATTAACAGATCCTTGCATACATTCCTCATTGGAAGTCCCAGAGGAAAAGGGAAAGAATTCATGGTACTGTAGGGGAAGAGAATAAACATTTGGATTATGCCCATCATGTGCCAGGGTCTGTGCTAAGCATTTTTACAAATAGTGTCATTTGCTTCTCAAAATCTAATGATGTAGGTGTTATTCTGATCCCCATTTAACAACTAAGGAAACTCGGGCACACAGATTTAAGTGACTTGCCCAGGATCACAGAGCTAGTAAGTGAGGTCAAAATTGAACTCGGGTCTTCCTGACTCCAGGCCTAGTACTCTTCCCAGTGCCAATCTTGATTATGTTGTAACTAGTTTGTGTTAATCACAAAAAAGCATAAAATATGAAAATCCTTGGTGTTGATAGGCCATTGTCATGTTTTGTTTTTTACTGTTTCTGAACTCTACTTGAATCAAAATCCTAATCTTATTTAAATTAAAAGGCTATTTTTGGCCAATACAGAAATGACAATGGGGAGTGCTAGGCAGTGCTATCCTCTTGCTCCCAGTCTTAACACTTCTATCTAATGACACCAAGAATATTTTCACTGTGGAGAGCAAGTACATTTCCAGCACCATAGAAATCAGCAAGAATAGCCTAATTACCTGCTACACCTCATGATCAATCGGGCACTGGAGATGATTAACAGGCTCTCTGAAAAAGTAGCCTCAAAATTTACAGGCAGCAGTAAGCAGATATATCAAAGGGCAACCAGTAAAAAATCCAAACCACTTTCCATTGAGTTCTGCTTTCTTTCAGCTGCTGCTATGACAGTTTTGAAACAATGGCCTTGACTAGTAGCTACAGCCATCCAGGCCTTATACTAGAGGGATCCTATTGACCTTTGAGGCTGCCAAATTTTCAAAATATTCTTGCTAATAACACGTTCACAAAGTGTATGGTAGCTGGTACAACAGAGGTTTGTGCCAGACTGCCACAACAATGCTTTCCCACTGCCATCCCCAGCATTAGGCACATGAACTGGGCATGAAACTGGCTCAGATTTGAGATTTGGGGGACTAAAATCCACCCATTTTTTAACTCAGAAATATCTCTTTGGAATGTCTTGATAGTCTGAAACAGAATAGCTATTTTGTGAAAGAGATAGCTCTGTTAAGTACCAGGACTAGTAATCTTGCCCATTGTTAGAGAGCTAAAGGTGAAAGCCTAAATATGACCCTTGTCCTGGGGCCCGAACATTTACCTGAATATGGGAGTATACCACTGCTCCTTTAATCTGGGATGTGAATGCTACCCTTTGTGCTAAAAGTTAGCTATAGTTGGGCCTTGAAATTGTGATTTATTATCAAGTGTTTGATTTGTATATCTATTTTATATACCTATATCCCGGGTTCAGATAAAAATTTCTCGAGTGAAAAGAGGTCACAAGTGGCGAAAGAAAAAAAAAAAACTCCTAGAAGTATCAAGTCATACATGGAACTAGCACATACTAGCATGGGAGAACACTTTATCTGTAAACAAAGGGACAACTTGACAAAGTAATTGTCTCAAACACTTGGCAGTGATTCAGATAATGATGAAGCAATAGTAGATCTTGTTCTGGTACCTATGGACCTGGTTTTAACTTGAACTTGGTTCCAGCTATCCTGCCCAAACTGACTTGGCAGGACCAGCTTCTAACCTTTTACAGAGCATGGGTGTGCAGCTCCCTTTATGACATAGATCACAGCTGGTAGATCACAGACATACCGGCAAGTAACCGAAAGACTTACCTGATAGCCAATAAGAGCTCAATATAACTTCTTTTTTTTTTTGCAAGGCAATTGGGATTAAGTGATTTGCTCAGGGTCACATAGCTAGTAAGTGCCTGTGACTGTATTTGAACTCAGGTCCGCCTGATTTCAGTGCTAGTGCTCTATCCACTGTCCCAAAGGTCAATATAATTTTTTTAAAAAGAAAAAGCAATTTCAGGGAATTCCCAAAACTAAGAGGTTTAGGCTTTTCTAAAGTGGCCAAATCTAGTGGAAATACCTTGTTAACTCAAAACATTTAACCAGTTTGAAAGGGGCATCCTTAAGAGTGATTAGAAGAGAAATAATTGTTTCCAGGAAGATATTTCTGCAACACTGATGTTAACTTTTGTGCTGTTTTAGCAAATGAAAAAACTTTAAACTATGTGATTTTAATTTATCTTACTGTAGAATTTTGTCTTTTGTTTAATGATTACTACAAAATATAAGTGGACATTCTTTGGGGCAGAGAACATTACCATTAACTGGGAGAAACTACATTTAGGCATCTTTCCAAGAAGGAATACTTACATATTAATAAATTGCCTCTGACAGGGCTTGGCCATAACATAGAATACAATTATTCTTCCACCTTTGGGATTGTATGTTGAGAAAGGCCTCATTAAGGAGTTTCTCTGAGTCTACTTATGGATATTAATCATTTGCCTTAAGATGAATTATTTTTTCTCTTACTAATATCCTTTTGTATCACCTTTATTTCTGAATATATGCTTCTACCTCCCATATTTAGCAAAATTTCCCTTATGGCAAGATTTTTTTTTAAAGAAAGAAGGGAAAAAAACAGTTCAGCAAAACCAATCTGTACATAAAATGTCTTATGGACATATATACACACACATGCATGCACACATATACATATATAAACATACATAAATATTCCACACATAGTTTCCTTCATTTTCAAAAAGGGAAGAAGTACATTTTTATCAACTTTTTAAGGCCCAACCTTGGTAATTATAACACAGTGATCAGTTTTTGCTCTTGCTTGTTGAAGTGATCATATATATTATTTCTTGTTTCTAAAGCACCATTTATTTAAAAAGCTAAATGTTGCTATAACTATATATTTAATATATAGTACATATTAATGCAATTATATCACATATCAATATACCATATATAAATATACATATATAATTACATGTAATATAATTATATAATATATATAACACATATATAACTATATTTAAAAGGCTAAATTGCTATAACTATAAAAGCATAATGATGCTAAATGAAGCTTTTTAAAGTCATTAACCACAAAATACTTCTTAAAGCCTACTTGTGTGATAGATAAAGAAAAAAATATATTATCTACTCCCCAAACTTTTAAAATCTAGATGTCGAGACAGGACTAAAACACATGAAGCTGTTAGAACTATTGAAGACTAAATCTAGGACTGCTAGCTATAAGTTCAAAGAAATGAGAAATCAGTATGAGCTAAAATTGGTAGGTTTCTTGAAATATATGGGTAGATCTTAAATAGGTAAAGAGTAGAGAACAAAGGAGGGAAAAGAATGCCATAAATAAAGATCCAAAGCCAAAATAATCAGTGAACATTTGTATCTGCTATGTGCTAGGTACTGTGCTAAGTACTGGTCCAGAAAACAATAAGAAAGGTAATTTGCCAGAAAGCACATTTGAGAATAAGACAGGTTAAATGGGACTAAATAAGTAGTAGGGAGCCAAAGAAGAATGACTAAAATAAGAAAGCTAAAAAGGGACATGAAATCATCTTTTGGCTTTATATAGATGGAATTTGAAGGCATTGGCTGAGTCATACAAATGATCAGCCATAGGTAGGGAGCACAAATCTGAAGAGATCTGGAATGTCAATATAAATTTGAGTCATCAGTAAGGACGTGATAGTTGAAGCCGTGAGAGTAGAGCAAAACAAAGAGCAGAAAATTAGGGACAAAATCCTGTTGAAGATGAGACAGAAGGATAGGAATAATTTATTGAATTTTTTTCATGTATCTATAGCACATAGTATTGTTTACATAGTAAGTGATTAATAAATAAAATTTTAAAAATCATCCATTTGTTCATTCATTCACTTAATATGTGCCAGGCACTCTAAGTGCAAGGATTTAAAGATAGGCAGAAGGCAGTCCCTGACTTTAAGGAGCTTACATTCTAATAGGAGTACATATTAAAACAATAATTATATAATTATACGCAAGAGACATAGAGTAGATTATAAGTTAACCTTAGAAGGGAAGGCTCCAATATCATGGGAAATGGGGAGAGTTTTGGATGGGGATATGAAAGGCCTCCTGGCAAAAATGGGATTGGAGTTTATTTAGTCTTAAGATTCCAGGGAAAATAAAAAAAGATTCCAGGCAAGAAATCAGGACATTCCAGGCACAAGGAACAGACCAGACAAAGATAAGGAGATAAAGTGTCATATTAAGGTTGAAATGCAAGTAGAGCAGTGTAACTGAATTGTAAAGTACGTGGAAGGAAGGAAAACATAAGATGATTGGAAAGGAGCCAGTTTATGAAGAGTTTTAAATGTCAGAGGACTTGATATTTTATCCTGGAGGTAAATCCTATTATCTTTTTATTGGAGAGGAAAGAAGCATCTAGTACCTTGAAAATTGAATTATCTAGCTCTTGCTTGAGTCTGGTTATTCAAATAATTCTGCCAGGTAAGCAGAGTATTGATGCTAGGATTTCTCAAATACTTTGAAATTGGCTGAAAATTGGAGAAGTCCTAGAATGTTAACTCACCTGGCAAGATCTTCTCCTACTGTATAGAATTTCTTCATTCAGTTTCTAATGCTGCCAACAAAGTCCTAAGACATCACTGTGAGATCCTGATCACACCTGATTCAGATTACTCAGGTTTTTTGAATATGTTGTATATGTTAAAAATAGCTCATAAAATACAAACCAAAATACACCATAGTGTACAGAACAGGTTAAAGAGTAAAGCTGATCTTTGTCCTATAGAGAGGTAGCTGAGTATAATGGATAGAAAACTCTACTTGGAATCAGAAGTTCATGTTTGGCCTCTCACACTGAGTGCTGTAGAATCCTGAGCAATCACTGAACTTCCAACTGCCCCCAGCCAACACAGTTACAGTGCTGATCTGCCCTGATTTTCATGCCAGCAGGTTTCCAGCTTTTTGGTTATTTGGTTTTGGGGAAGGGGGTTGCACTCTTAAAAATTACTGAAGTTCTTTATAGAACTTGATAAAACAATAAAGTTCATTTGGAAAAACAAAGAATCTCAAGCCATTCTCCAATCAATAAATGGTCAAAGGATATGAACAGACAATTTTCGGATGATGAAATTAAAACTATTTTTAGTCACATGAAAAGGTGCTCCAAATCATTATTGTTCAGAGAAATGCAAATTAAGACAACTCTGAGATACCACCTCCCACCTTTCAGATTGGCTAAGATGACAGGAAAAGATAAAGATGAATGTTGGGAATGTGGGAAAACTGGGACACTGATACATTGTTGGTGGAACTGTGAACGGATCCAACCATTCTGGAGAGCAATCTGGAACTATGCTCAAAAAGTTATCAAACTGTGCATATCCTTTGACCCAGCAGTGTTTCTTTTGGGCTTATATCCCAATTTTTATTTTTTATTTTTTTATTAAAGCTTTTTATTTGCATAACATATGTATAGGTAGTTCTTCAACATTAACCCTTACAAAGCTTTCCGTTACAAATTTCCCCCCCTATTCCCCTCCCTCCCCCAGATGGCAGGAAATCCACTACATGTTAATTACATTAAAATATTTGACAAGTCGAATATATGTATACATATTTCCATACTTATCTTGCTATGCAAGAACAATCATATCTACATGAACAAAAAATATCTGAAAAAGGAAACCCAATGCAAGCAGTCATCGATATAGAGCATGAAAATGATATGTTGTAGTCCATATCTTATATCCCTCTCTCCGGGTGCATATGGCCTTCTTTACTGAACAACTGGAACTGGTTTGAAACATCTCAGTTTTGAAGAGAACCATGTCCATCAGAATTGATCATCATATAATCTTGTTATTGCCATGTATAATGATCTCCTGGTTCTGCTCGTTTCACTCAGCATCCGTTCATGCAAGTCTCTCTAGGCCTCTCTGAAATCGTCCTGCTGGTCATTTCTCACAGAACAATAATATTCCATAACATTCATATACTATAGTTTGTTCAGCCATTCTCCAATTGATGGGCATCCACTCAGTTTATTATTATTTATCCACTCAGTCCGGGATCTTAAAGGAAGGAAAGGATCCCACATGTGCAAGAATGTTTGTGGCAACCCTTTTTGTAGTGGCTAGAAACTGGAAACTGCATGGATGCCCATCAATTGGAGAGTGGCTGAATAAATTATGATATATGAATATTATGGAATATTGTTCTGTAAGAAACAATCAGCAGGACGATTTCAGAGAGGCCTGGAGAGACTTGAATGAACTGTTGCTGAGCGAAACGAGCAGAACCAGGAGATCATTATACACAGCAACAACAAGACTATATGATGATCAATTCTGATGGACATGGCTCTCTTCAAAACAGAGATGTTTCAAACCAGTTCCAGTTGTTCAGTGATGAAGAAAGCCATATACTCCCACGGAGAGGCCTGTGGGATCTGAGTCTGGACCACAACATAGCATTTTCACAGTCTCTATTGATGTTTGCTTGCATTTTTTTCCTTCTTAGGTTTTTTTCCTTTTTGTTTCTCTTCCTAGATCCAATTTTTCTTGTGCTGCAAGATAACTGTATAAATATTTATGCAATTATTGGATTTATCACATAATTAACATGTATTAGATTTCCTGCCACCTAGGGGGAAAGTAGGGGAGGAGGGAAATTGTAAGCAATAACTATAAATGACTAATATCTATTCTTAATAGATAAGTGGTCAATGAGCAATTCTCAAAAGAAGTGCAAAGCATTCAAAAACACATGCAAGAGTACTCCAAATCTTTAATAATAAGAGAAATACAAATCAAAACAACCTTAAAATTTTATTTTATACCCTATGAATTGACAAAGAAGACAAAAAATGGTAATAGTCACTTTTGGAACGGTTATTGTTACTATTGGAAGAGTGATAGGCACACAAATACATTGTTGGTGAAGTTGTGGAATGGTATAGTCATTGGGAAAAGCAATTTCAAATTATGCAAATAAGTTGAGTAAAATGTCCATAGCCTTTGAATCAGAGACTTCAGTAGATGCCCACTGATTGAGCTATGAATAAATAAATTGTGGTACACAAATGTTCTGTAACATTCTGTTCTGTAAGAAATAATTTGTACAGAGTGAAGTAAGCAGACCCAAGAAAACAATATACACAATACTATAATAATGCAAATGAAGAGAACATCCAAAAAAAGTGAATAAAACAAAATTATAAAGATCAAGTATAACTTGACTGAAAAGATATGAAAGGATTTCCCCAACTCATCCCCTTCATGGAGGTAGGAGGTTCAAAGGTGTTACACATTGCACATGTTTTTGCATTTTTTTTCAATGTATTGATCAATTATGTTGATTTTATTTCTTCTTTAAAAAATACTATTATATGAGATGCCTGTCTGGGAAGGAAAGTAGAAGGGATACTGGAGATAATTATCATGATGTAAAAAATAGAAGACATAAATCAAAACTTATTTTTAAAAAAATAATAAAGCATTCCAAAGAGCTTTTGTTTATATGGGTTATATTTATCAGTAGTTACCATTTTAGAAATTAAAACTAATAAAATTTTAAAATATAATTCATTTTAAAATAATAAGCCTAATACATGTTAACATAAATAATTTTTCTGAAAAAAAAAACTATTTTAAAATAACTTTTCTAGTGCCAGCCCTGAAGTCAAGAGGTCCTGAGTTCAAATATGACTTCAGACACTTAACACTTCCTAGCTATGTGACCCTGGGCAAGTCACTTAACCCCAATTGCCTCAGCAAAAAAGCTAAAAAAAAGAAAGAAAGAAAGAAAAAAGAAAAGAAAAAAAATAACTTTTCTGAAAAAATAATTATTTTTGAAAACAAAAATAGTGAGGATATTATAGTTTTATATATTTTTGAAAATTTGGCGTAATAGAAGACAAATGGATCTTCATATTTATTTTTGCATTCATTCTGTTAAGATTCCTGGAAAAGGGAAGGGTATTTTAATAATAAAATAACATCTTATTTATGAAAATGGTTTTGTCCTTACACATCCCCTGAAAGAGTCTGTTGATTATTTCCATTTTATCTTGTAAATAGTTTATTTAAAATGATTTGTTTACAGATTGTCTTTGCAATTAGATTGTGAAGTCTTCAAAGGCAAGGACTATATATGTATATATATATATATATATACACACACACACACACATGTATATATATAATCTTTTATTTATTTATTTTGCTTTTTTTTTTTTTTTTTTTCTGAGGGAATTGTGGTTTTGTGACTTGCCCAGGGTCACACAGCTAGGGAATGTTAAGTGTCTGAGACCAGATTTGAACTCAGGTCCTCCTGACTTCAGGGCTGGTGCTCTATCCACTGCACCAAATCTTTTATTTTCAAAACACATGCATGGTTTCAACATTCATCCTTGGAAAACCTTGTGTTCCAATTTTTCTTCTCTCTTTTCCCCCTCTCCCCTTCCCCTAGACTGCAAGTAATCCAATATACATTAAACATGTGCAATTCTTCTATACATATTTTCACATTTATCATGCTACACAAGAAAAATCAGATCAAAAAGGAAAAAAAAAATGGGAAAGAAAACAAAATACAAAAAAAGTGAAAACACTATGTTGTGATCCACACTCAGAAGGACATCTTTTGCCTTTCTTTGCCCTGGTACATGGTAAGCTCATAATAAATGTTTATTGACTGCCAGAGTTTGAGAATCACTATACTATGTGAAATTATTAGTACAGTCTATACTCTTATTAAAAGTAATTAATTTTTTTATTTTTCAAAGAGGAGCTTTTCCTCTTCTCTCCTTCCCATTCTCCACTAAGAAAGCAAAAAAGAAAAAGAAAAAGAAGAAATCCCTGTTACAAGTATGTGCAATTAGATTGCATGTGGAAATTAGATTTTAAAGAAGAAAAAAAACCCACAAATTTTTGCACAGGCTACATCTAAAAAATTATGCCCCAGTCTGCACTCTGAATGTATCAGTTCTGTTAAGAGGTGAGCAGCGTGAGCCCCCAGGATTTGTGGATGGTCATGAGGTTGATCAGAGTCCCTAAGCTGTTTTTTAAAAAGCTATTTTGTCTTAATCATTTAAGATTCACCTTCTCACCATCCCATTCTATCTCCTATTGAGAATCCAAGAAAAACAAAACCCATTAGAAACAGGTATAGCCAATCAAAATAAATTTTCATGTTAGGTAAAATATTTGTCTCATTTTACATTCTGAGACCCTCATTTCTCTCTCAAGAGTTAGGTACTAAGTTTTATTATTAGTCCTCTGGAATCCTCTCTGGTCATTATGCTGTTATTGCTGGTCACATGGCTGATATTGTGTTGATGAGTCCTGCACAAAAGAATTCCACTACATTCATATTTGTAAACATAATTTGTTTATTAATTCCCCAATTTAGGGGGAGCCTCTCAAATTCCAATTCTTCACTACTTCAAAAGAGGTATAAATTTTTTTTTGTATCCTTAGACTTTGTTTTGCTTAGGATTAGTCCCTCCTTTAAAATCTACTCTCTCTCTTATTCCCCTTCTCTCTTCTTTTTTCCTATTTCCCTGTTGAATGAAATGTAATTTTTAAAAAAATTTAAATACATTTATTATTTATCTTTAATATTGCCAAGCTTCTTGTGACCCTTCCCCAACCACTGAGAAAACAATGTGATACCAAATATGCATGGGAAATCATGCAAAACATATTTCCATATGTTCCAAAATGTTCCAAAATGAAAAGCAAGAAAAATAAAATGAAAAAAAAATTAAGCTTCAGTTTGCTCCTAGAATTCATCAGTTTTCTCTCTGGAGGTGGATAGCATTTTTATCCTAAATCCTTCACCATTACCTTGGATCATTATATTGATCAGAGTAACTAAGTTTTTCACAACTGATCATAGTTAAAATAATGTTGTTGTTATGTAATGTTCCCCTGGTTTTGCTCACTTCATTTTACATCAGTTTATATGTCTTCCCAGGTTTTTCTGAAACCATTCCCCTCATAATTTCTTGTAATACAACAGTATTCCAGCACAGCTTGTTCAGCCATTCTTCAATTAATGGGCATTACTTTAATTTCTTTCTTTTTTTTTTTTTTTTTTTTTGCTTTTTTTTGCTGAGGCAATGGGGTTAAGTGACTTGCCCAGGGTCACACAGCTAGGGAATGTTAAGTGTCTGAGACCACATTTGAACTCAGGTCCTCCTGACTTCAAGACTGGTACTCTATCTACTGCGCCACCTAGCTGCCCCTTTAATTTCTATTTCTTTGCCATCATAAAAAGAGCTGCTATAAATATTTTTGTACCTATAGGTCCCTTTCCTTTTCCTTTTATCTTTTTGGGATACAGTGATATTAATGAGTCAAAGGGTCATAGTCTTTATAGACTTTTGGGCATTGTTCCATATTGTTTTCCAGAATGGTTGGACTAGTCCACAACTCTACCAATTATATAATAGTGTCCTAATTTTTCCATATCCCCTCCAACATTTGTCATTTTACTTTTGTATCATCTTAGCCAATCTTATGGATATGAGTTGGCACCTCAAAGTTATTTTAATTTGAATTTCTCTAATTAATAGTGATTTAGGGCAATTTTTCATATGATTTTAGATATCTTTGGATTCTTCTGAAAATTGCCTATTCACATCCTTTGACATTTCCTTTGACCATTTTGTTAATTGGAAATGAATCTTATTTTTATAAATTTGACTCAGTTCTCTATATATCTGAGAGATGAGATCTTTATCACAGAAATTTGCTATAAAAATTTCCCCCCAGTTTCCTACTTTCCTTCTAATCTTGGCTGCATTGATTTTGTTTGTATAAGCCCTTTTTAATTTAATGGAATCAAAATTACCCATTTTACTTCTCATGATCCTCTACATCTCTTGTTTGGTCCCCTCTCAGCCTACCTCACTCTGACTGGAAAGTGGGCCACAAAGCTGACAACTGACTCCTCTCCTCATGGCGGTGATGTGGTATGGTTCTGTATGGTTCCCTAGAATGAGTCTGAGGCCTGCTGTTGCCTTAGTTCACAAGCTTTCCCTGGATGTTAGTTTGCTCCATTTTTAGTGTGCTCTTGGCTTAACCTGTCCCATGTCCAAGAACCTTTCGGTTTATCTTCCTATGTCGACCTGGGTTGGACAAGACTCATTGAGACTTTTCCTGTATTTTTCTATTAGGTCTGGTGCATTTTCTAGATCTGTTTGAAGGAGTCAGTAGACTGGAGCTCTCCACGTTGTTTCTTACCACTCTCCCATCTTGATTCTGCCCTCTCCTAGTAGGCTCAGGTTAATTCAGATTAACAAAGCATTTATAATATTCATTGTAAGGTAGATGGTGAAACGTATGCTTTCACACTGGGTAGTTCTCTAAGACACTAGGAAGTATATAATTTAGCACATATATGAAATAAAGAATTTGAAATATTACATTCAAGATTTCTATTTCCTATTTTTGCTGTACTAAAAAGTCACTTCTTAAAAAGCTTTGCCCTACTACTTTCACAAGATTTGCATTTATCAGGAGGCAGTAGAAGACAAAGGGCTGGCCTTAGAATCAGAAAGGGGGAAAATCCTGCTTCTAGGTTCTGGGTCCCAAGGAAGGTCATGCAACCTCTCAATGCTAACCTTCTGAGAAAATGCTAATTTACACCGATAGTGCAATAAAATCAGTCCCTAGCCCTGTTCTTAAGGAAGTGATTGAGATATATTGCCTTTCCCAATCATTCCAAAGAATGCAAAAAGAAATGGGAAAAGACATTTTCTAATTAGTCTGCTTGATGCTTAAAGTCTCACAAGACCACAAGCTTAAAATTGGAAGCACTACAGCTTTCATTCTCTTTTATTTTTACTAACCACAAATGCATTGTCTTTGTAATACACTATGCCTGAATGCTGAACTGTGTTAAACATGCTTTTAAAATGTATAGTTAATTCCAGGTCTCTAAGATGGTCTCCATCACTTTATCTATTACATTCTAGTCAAATAGCAATGCAAATGAGTTGCTTTCTTAATCTATTGTCCTGTGATGGTAATCTGAATGCAATTTGCAAAGCCATGTAAAGAAATCCTGCATAAGTGACTCTACCAGGTCTGTATCCCAAAGAGATTATTAAAAAAGGGAAAGAACCCACATGTGCAAAAATATTTTTGTAGTAGAAAGGAATTGGAAAGTGAGTAGATGTCCATCAGTGAGGGAATGGTTGAATAAGTTATGGTATATGAATGTAATGGAATATTATTGTTTTATAAGAAATGATGAGCAGGCTGATCTCAAAAAAGCCTGGAGTGACTTATATGAGCTGATGAAGTGAGTAGAAGTAACAGAATATTGTACATAGCAAGAAGATTATGTGATGATCAACTGTGAGGACTTGGCTATTTTCAACAATGAGGTGATTCAAGGCAATTCCAATAGACTTGTGATGGAAAGAGCCATCTGCATCCAGAAAGAGGAATATGGAGACTGAGTGTATTGTATTTTCACCTTTGCTGTCTTTGTTTTTTGTTTGCTTGTTTTTCTTTCTTGCCTTTTTTCCCTTTTGATCTTTTTTTTTATGCAGCATGACATATATGGAAATAATTTAGAATTGCACATGTTTAACCTATATTGGACTGCTTGCTATCTAGGGGAAAGAGAAGGGGGAAGGAAGGGAAGGAGAAAAATTTGGAACACAAGGTTTTGCAAAGGTGAATTGTTTTTAAAGCTTCTTATTTGCAAAACATATGTATGGGTAATTTTTCAACACTGACCCTTACACAGCTTTCCGTTACAAATCCCCCCCCCCCAGTCCCCACCCCTCTTCTAGATGGCAGGAAATTCACTACATGTTAATTATGTTAAAATACTTGACAAATCAAATATATGTATACATATTTCTACACTTATCATTGCTGTGCAAGAAAAATCATATCTACAAGAAAGAAAAATCAGAGAAAGGAAACACAATTTCAAACATCAATAGAGAGCATGAAAATGTTATGTTGTGGTCCATATTTCACATCCCTCTCTCTGGGTGTATATGGCTTTCTTCCCTGAACATTTGGAAGTGGTTTGAAACATCTCATTGTTGAAAAGAGCCACATCCTTCAGAATTGATCATCAAATAGTCTTGTTGCCGTGTATAATGATCTCCTGGTTCTGCTCGTTTCACTCAGCATCAGTTCATGCAAGTCTCTCCAGGACTCTCTGAAATCATCCTGCTGGTCATTTCTTATAGAACAATAATATTCCATAACATTCATATACCATAATTTGTTTAGCCATTCTCCAATTGATGGGCATTCATTCAGTTTCCAGTTTCTAGCCACTACAAAAAGGGCTGCCACAAACATTCTTGCACATGTGGGGCCCTTTCCCTCCTCGAAGATCTCTTTGGGATATAAGCCTAATAGAAACACTGCTGGGTCAAAGGGTATGCACAGTTTGATAACTTTTTGAGCATAGCTCCAAATTGCTCTCCAGAATGGTTGGATCCATCACAGTTCCACCCACAATGAATCAGTGTCCCAGTTTTCCCACATCCCCTTCAACATTCATCATTATCTTTTCCTGTCATTTTAGCCAATCTGACAGGTGTGTAGTGGTACTTCAGAGTTGTCTTAGTTTGCATTTCTCTGATCAATAGTGATTTGGAGACCTTTTCATATGACTAGAAATAGTTTTAATTTCATCATCTGAAAATTGTCTGTTCTTATCCTTGCAAAGGTGAATGTTAAAAAACTAGCTTTGCATATATCTGAAAAAATAAAAAGCTATTATTTTTTTTAAAAAGTCCTGTGTATTAGGAAAGAAGAAAATTGCTAATTGTGGCAGTGATTGCTTCAGGTTTAAAAGGCAGATTTTTTTTTTCACATATTGAAGGGTCTGTGGTTATTTTTGCATTTTCAAAGCATTTCATTTACATATCTTGGTTGTCTCTGATGGAAAATCAACCCTCCCAGGTGCTCACCACTACAGACTTCAGTGGACGATAAATTATAATCCTGTGGAGTGCTGAGAGCTTAGTCGGACATCGAAGATGCCAAAGTCATCCATTGCATCCTGGATCATTGCCAGTCATCTTGATTTTTGTACTGCCACTGGACTTTGATGACTCAGGAGGAGACTCAGGAGGCTGATAATTACACAAGTCTATTTCACTTAGATCCAATTCACATGCAAGTTAAGATATTACTGGTGATGTCATTGGTTGTCTTAGGGGGAAAAAAAAGGATGAATAGCAACAACAAGCTATAATCCAATTTTATTTCTATACCACTCCAGCATTTTTTATGTTTGCACTGCCATGCAGAATAACTAGACAAATAACTAATCTTATTCTCTTCTCACAGTGTTCTCTCTGAAAAATTGAGCTCATGCATGTTTGAGGCATCAGGAGAGCTTTGACCTTCCTCATTTTCTTTCACAACCAAGAAGGGAGAAGCATGCCCATAAACAGAATTGGGCCAGATGTGTCAGACAGCCTTTTAGCAGCTCCGTTGACTGTCAAATTCTGCAACAATCTATGGCAGACAATGCTCATTTCCACAGAATCTGCATTTCTGACACATGCTAATGGGCTTTAGCATAGGATGAAAATATATAAATCCAAACCCAATTCTGAATTTTAATAACTTAAGTTGTCTCTATGTTCTTTCCAATTGCTTTTGGCCTGAAACAGTCTAATAATATAAAAGAGACATTTCTCACTTTTTGGTAACTTTGCAAAGCTGCCCAAAATGCTATCATCTCATCCTGCCCTCAGAATAGACATCCTCATAGGATAAGGTTCTACATGTTTTTGGAATGCAGAGTTCCAGAGCCCTTGAGTGTCCTCAATCATTTTTACCCATTCCATTTTAGTCAGTAACTGACTAAATAAATTGCCGTCTCTATCTGAATTGCCTCTAAAGGTATCCTGAGAATTTGTTACAGAGGTGGATAAGGTTGGAGACAACATAAAGACTTGATAGACTGATTCTTGGAAGCTGTTTTTGTCAAACTTCCTTTGCACAATGAAAATGCTTCCCCTGATCTTCAAGGACTATCAGTTTCCAAGGTGGGAATAATCTTTGCTTATTTGCATAATTAAGTCTTTATGGAATTAATAAATTTTTAAGTGCCCATGACTGCTTAGTTCCAGGGCTAAAATGATGATGTAAGCAATTGGGAGCCATGGAAGATTTTTTAAAATCTTAGTGATCAAGATCATGGGTTTTAATTTCCTTGGTTGCTGAGAACACTTTAACCTAGTCAGTCCTCTTGTAAATTATGTTTCCTATTCATTACAGGGGAAACAATAGTCATTTGCAAAACTCCTAACACAGATTACTTCATTTGAGCCTCACACCAATCTTGTGAGGTAATAATTATAGATATTATTCCTACTTTATGGATTAGGAAATCCATAGGAAATATGAATTAGGAAATCTCAGAGATGCTTCAGGAGCTTGTCCTCAATCACACAGCTGGTCAGCTTCAAATTCAGTAGGTCCAGTGCTTTATCCACTGCATAGTTCTATTTTTCAATGAATTGTGTGAAAAATATTTCCTTAATGTTGGAAAAACAACTTGGAACTCAGTGGCTACTAATGGTGAGAGAGCAGTTTCATGTGCATTTCATGGCCATATATTTGCCAAGAAAATCCTGAATAGGGCCCCAAAGAGTCAGACTCTACTGAAATGATTGAACAATAATAGCAACAAGTCTAGTTTAGTGACTATCCTCCCTTCTTTCTCCATCATGATTATCATCATTTCTAGCCTTTTCTCTTCTTGATTTTTCTAAGTTTGTGAAGATGGCCATTCAATTTGTAATGCCCCTCATTCTAGAAGTGTCTTCATAATGCACTAGCTAGAAATGATGGACAAGCTAGCTTCTTTGAGTCCATCGTGGGCCAAAATTTCTCCAAGCCTCATCTTAGCTCTACATGTAAGCCATCATTCTTTCAGCTGAGGCCCTCATGCTATGAGTGACCTGGCAGGGGATCCTGGTGATCCCTTTCCCCATTTCTATGGTGAAGTAAATCTGGGTCACTGCTAATAGCTGAGTAAAAGAAATATAGAATAGATAAGACAAATTACAGCTTTTAGGGAAGCAATAACATTTAACTTTAAAATTGTTTCATCACTGAGTGATTGCCCATCAGCTGGAGAATGACTGAATAAGTTATGGTATATGAATATAATGGACTATAAGAAATGATCAGCAGAATGATTTCAAAATGTCCTGGAGAGACTTGCATGAACTGATGCTAAGTGAAGTGAGTGGAACAAAGAGAACATTGTACACATTAACAACAAGATTATATGATGATCATCTGTGATGGCCTTGGCTCTTTTCAACAATGAAATGAATTAGGCCAATTCCAATAGACTTGAGATGGAGAGAGCTATCTGCATCTAAAGAGAGGACTATGGGGACTGAATGTGGATCACAACATAGTATTTTCACTTTTTTGTTGTTGTTATTAGCTAGCTTGTTTTTTTCTCTCATTTTTTTCCTTTTTGATCTGATTTCTCTTGTGTAGCATGATAAATGTAGAAATATGCTTAGAAGAATTGCACTTGTTTAACCCATATTGGATTACTTGCAGTCTAGGACAGGAAGGGAGAAAAATTACAATGTCTTGCAAGGGTAAATGTTGAAAACTATCTTTGCATATATTTTGAAAAAATATAGCTCTTCCTGATCCCCTTTGGAATTTTCTTGGCAAAGATACTAAAGTGATTTGTCATTTCCTTCACCAGCTCATTTTACAGATGAGGAAATCGAAATGAACCAGACAAAGTGATTTGCTCATGGTCACACTAGTGTCTGAGGCCATATTTGAATTTAGGTCTTGCTAACTCCAGGCCTGGAGCTCTATCCACTGTGCAACACCTATCTACTGCTATAAAAATAAAAACTATTTCTACTTTGCAAATTTAGATATATCCCTGAACAAAACCCTTGTGAAGAGGTCAGCTCTAATCATAGGCAATTCTATCTTTTCCTATTCTAGTTCCCAGTTTACCCTGAACAATTCCTTCATAATGCTTTTTTAACCCAGTTTTTAGGTCAGTTTTCTAATTAGATTAGTTTCTCTGCTGTATCTTTGCTGATGTAGCATTCTGGCTCTCTTACGTTGTTCAACCAAGCACAAATTTGATATTGACTTGCAAATGCTAGGACTCCTGTGTAATGAAGAGTTTTTTCCTAAAACTTGCCTCATAGATTACCCGAAAATCTAAATATCATCTACCAATTTTGAAACAAAAAACAAGGAATATATATATATTTTGCTTTTTGCTGAGGCAATTGGGGTTAAGTGACTTGCCCAAGGTCACATAGCTAGGAAGTGTCTAAGACCAGATTTGAACTCAGATCCTCCTGACTTCAGGGCTGGTGCTCTATCCACTGAGCCACCTAGCTGCCCCACAAAGAATAATTTTACTTCCACCTCCGAAACTATTCTCCAAGATCAGGAACTCTCAGAGACAAGTGAAAACAAGAGCTTCTACTGACTTCCCAGTCTTGGGCTATTGTTGCCTGACTAAAGCTGATATTTCAACTATTTGTGTGCCTCTGTAAGATTTCCAGTGAATAAATGAATTTTAAAAATCATTTATTAAGAACGTAACTACATGCCAGGCATTGTACCATGTACCATGTGCTGGGGATAAAAATACAAAAGGAATATAGTCCCTGTCCCCTTAAGGAACCTGAATTCTACTAGGGGAAAGCAATCTCCATTCTATAGGAGAGCTAGAGTTGGAAAAAGAAAGATGGCACCGTAGATGGAGTGCTGGTCAAGAAGTCCCATTTTCCTGAATTCAAATCTGACCTCAAACACTTATTAGCTGTGTGACCCTGGGCAAATCACTTAACCCTGTTTGTCTCAGTTTCCTCATCTGTAAAATGAGCTAAAGAAGGAGGCAAACTACTGCAGCATCTTTGCCAAGAAAACCCCATATAGTGTCACAAAGAGTTGGACGTGACTGTAAGAGACAAGCAGCAATAACAAAAAAAGTTAGAAAGACAGAGAGAGCCACAGAGGCTGCGTGTGCATGCTGTCATGATTTGGAGGGAAGATGATTAGGAAACTTCCTATCAGAGCCCTTTCTCTCTCTGTCTCTGTCTCTGTCTCTGTCTCTCTCTCTCTCTGTCTCTCTCTCTCTATCTGGCTCTCGCTCTCTTTCCCCTCTACCCACTGTTTTTTCCCCCCTCCTTTTAAAATCTGTACAATCTTTTCATTCATGACCTCATCTCTCTAGAATCATGTCCTTATCACTAATCAATATGGTTCCATCAGCACTGCATAGATGAGATGTGCCATAGGTTTTTGGCTCATAAATAGCCTTCAGTGCATCATAAAAGCATTTTGAATTGTTACTCTTAGCACAAAACTTAATTTCATCTGCCTTCATCTGCCATCATGCACAGTGCACCAGCACCAGCTCAGGAGACTGAATCGCTTCCATTTGAATTGTCTGAGGAAGATTCTGAAGATCACCTGGCAGGAGGAGATGCCAGACCCTGAGGCCCTTTCTTGAAGTTTCTCAGTTTACTGCCAAGCATCCCAACTCTGCTTCAGAGAGCACAGCTCTGTGGGGCCGGCCACATTGCTCACTTGCCAGAAAGATTATTTTACGGAGAACTCACAGGGCAAGCACTCACAAGGGGGTCAGGAAAAGTGATACAAGGACACTCTCAAGGTCTCTCTTAAGAACTGATCGTGTGACCTGGGAGACACTGGCATGGGACCGCCCAGCATGGCGTGCCCTCATCAGAGAAGGTGCTGTGCTCTGGGAGCAAAGCAGAACTCAATTAGCCCAGAAGGAGCACGAGATCCCCAAAGTTAGAGAGTCTACCCCAAGTGTTCTATTTGTGTCCGACCTATGGCAGAACACTCTGAGCTTGTACTAGTCTGATCAGCCACAGTCAGACACATTAGCTGCAGCCTAACGTGGTGATGCCATCTTCAAAAATGAAGGACAACAGCCGTGACTGAAATGATGACTTCAGGGTCCCTAGGTCCACTCTCAGTTCTTCTCATCCCACATCACCAACACATTGCTAAATCTAGTCCTGTCCCCTTTTCTTTCTTTCTTTTTTTATTAAAATCTTTTTATTTACAGAACATATGAGTGATTTTTCTACATTGACCTTTGCAAAACTTTTTTTTGTTGTTCCAAGCTTTTCCCCCTCCTTCCCTTTTCATATCTCAGGCGTAACTTGCTTTCTCATCCTTTGCCTAGCCATGTCCTGGTTCAGGCTGAGATCACTTCTGACCTGTACAATTGCACTGACTTCCCATTACGACTTCAATCCAGGTGAGGCTCCCAGTTACTTCTGGGATCAAATAGAAAATCCTCTGTTTTGCTCTTAAAAGCGTTTCACACACAATTCAGTCCCTCCAACTTTTTAATCTCCTCACACACTATTCTCTCCACACACTAAAACACAGCCCACTGCCTACTTGCTATTCCACATATAGAGCACTTTCTCCCATCTCAGGCTTTGCCCTGGATATTTTCCATGCCTAGAATACATTTTCTCTTCACGTCTCAGAATCCTCGTTTTTTTTCTTCAAAACTGAGTTCCAAGCACAACCTGCTTACAGGAAGTATTTCCTGAACCTCTGAAATTACCTTGTATTAATTTTATAAACAGTAACAGCTAACATTTATATGGTATTTACTCTGTGCCAAGCATCATGCTAAGTGCTCTATAATTATTATATCATTTGATCCTTATAACAACCCTGGAAGGTAGGTGTTATTATTATCTCCATTTTATGGATGAGGAAACTGAGGCAGATAGAAGTTTATCTTTTTTTCCTTTTTAACATTTATATAGTGCTTACTATGTGCCAGATACTGTATTAAGTATGTTATAATTATTATCCTGGAAGGAAGGTGCTATTATTACTCCCCTTTTAGAGATGAGGGGAAGTGACACACTTCAGAGACAGTAAGTCTCTGAGTCTATAATTGAACTCAAATCCTCCTGACTCTAGGCCTAGTGCTCTATCCAATTTGCCACTTATTAAATAAATGTGCTTATGTTACAAATACATTTTATGTATACACATATATATATTCATATGTATATATGTTTTAGAATATAAGCTTCCTAAAAGCTGTTTGCAAGTTCCTTGACAGCAGAAATGGTCTAAATTGTGTTTTATATCCTCAGAAATCAATGCATAGTAGCTCATGAGTCTATGTCAAGCTTGTTGATCGATTGATTTTCTTTCTTTTTTTTTGTCTAGACTTGTCTAGACATCAGCATAGGGGACTCACAATGAAGAATTCCCATAACCAATCCAGACCATGACATGGAAGTGAATTGGATTGAAGTGAGGGAGGATTAGCCTGATTCTCTCCTCTGGAGCCATCTGGGTCCAGTAGCCAGATACGGATCAGGATGACTGGAGAAGGCCTCAGAAGTAGTGGAAACCTTGGTCTTTTTCTCACAGCCAGTGTGTGTCAGAGAGGATTTGAGATCTCTTCCTGACTCTAAGGCCGCCTCCCTATGGATTCTATCTCAACAGTCTTTTTACTGGGGTTGTTAATATTGTTTAAAACAAAATGGTTAAAAGTTACAGTTAGAGCCTCCTTTCCTAGGTTCCCTTTGGGCTGCACTATCCTAAAAAACCAGCTCAAAAAGCCCAAGGTTAATAATTCTGAGTTCTGACAAGTCTATTTAAAGGATTTGGCAACAAAGAACAAGGATGGATACTAGTAAAGTGCTCAGTAGTTCAAAAGAAGCTATTGATTCTACATTCTGAGACCACCCAACATTGAATCATCATGGCTAAACTAACTCTGCCTTTTCCCAGAATTCCCCTGGGGAAAAAACAGCCTAATTCAATCCTGCCTTGAGAGTCTGTATTCTCAAGTGGACCTTTGGGGTCTCGACAGAATATATTCTACCCCTTTTCTTTCCAATTTTTCATTTCAGGTTTCAGTCTTATGTGATTGTCTTTATCCTAGCTATGATTTAAGGCAGAATTCTGCAAATGTCTTGGTTTGACCACCTCATTAGCAAAAAAAAAATTTTTTTTTTTTAGTAGATACACCTAATGTTGAGGCAGCTACGAGGCACAATAGATAGAGCATTGGGCTTGGAATCAGGAAGACATCTTCATTAGTTCAAATTCAGCCTCAGACGCTTACTGTGTGACTTCAGGCAAGTAATTTAACCCTTTTTGCCTTAACTCCTCATCTATTAAATGAGTTGATGGAGGAAATGGTAAACCAGTATCTTTGATAGGAAACCCAAATGGGATCATGAACAGTAGAATACACCTGAAACAACTGAACAACAATAACACTAATATATGTTCATTTACTTATTTTTATATATATATTATATATATATATATACATATATGTACTAAAGTAAAATTTATAAAAGGATGAGATAAAGAAGAAATAATATTTGATCCTATATTCAATAATACTGGTGTTTATTGAATGGGAAAAAGACAATTAAATTTGTGTTTTAAGAATAATCCTTTGCCAAATGCCTAGAAGATGATTTGGAGGGAGGAGAGGTTGAATTACAGAGACCAATGAAAATTTTATTGCAATAATCCTGGTGAAAGGGAATGAGTGCCTAAACAAGGATGGTGGCTATGTGAGTGAAGAGAAGGGACAGATGTGAGAGATGTTGTCAGGCTGTCAGTCAAAAGCATTCATTAAGCATTGTGCTATGTTCTGGGGATACAAAGAAAGGCAAAAACAGTCCCTGAAAGGAGAGGAAGTAGACAAAAGAATTGTAGATTATTTGAATTCTCTTTACATATTTCCACTGGGCTGAACCAGTAACCATATTATAGCTTTAAATAGTTTACATTTGAATGCATGTGGTTATTTCAGGAAATTCATTTTTCTCTTACTACTTCGGACCTAGCTGCCCTGTTTGAGTGGAGGCATTTACTCATCTGATTTGCCAGAAAGGCCCTTTTTCTAATGGCTACATTTCTACACACTTCATACACAGTATTTGTGCCAACATAAGTACATGCTTAAATGGACATTAGTAGAATGCGGAATCATTTAAAACTTTAATAATTTTCACCATATATGTGGGGGGATTTTAATTTTCCAACTCAGTTTTTTGAAGGCATGACTTTTATATCATGTAACAATTTGAAATTTATGGTATAATGAACAGAGTTGCTGAAATAAAAATATTTTTTCCAAAATTCTAGCCTTCCCAACAACACATTTTGTGTAAGCACCTACTTTCCAGTGTAGTTGTGAGGATGAAATGAGGTAATATTTGTAAAGTTCTTTGCAAACATTAACTATTAAAACTAATAATAAAATCAACACATAAGAGGGAACTAAAAAGTGGGAGGGGAAGAAGATGAAAAAGAGAGAGAAAAGTAGTGAAAGATAGTGAGAGTCAGACACAGAGAGCAACAGAGACAGAAAGACTGAGAGAATTAGAGACAGAGAGAGGCAGAACGAGGCAAAACACCCCAGCAGGAGCGTGCATGATAGAGACAGGCAGGGAGTATTTTCTGTAGGAGAGACCCAGGGCTAGAATGAACTTCCAGGGTGAGGCAGCTTCTTCTTTTTTTTTTTTTTTTAATTTTTTTTTTTTTTTAAATTTTTACGGTTTTTTTATTTTATTTTTTTTTTAATTTTATTTGCATAACATATGTGTGGGTAATTCTTCAACAATAACCCTTACATAGCTTTCCGTTACAAATTTTCCCCCCAAACCCCCCCCCCCCCCCCGATGTGGCAGGATATCCACTACATGTTAATCATGTTAAAATATTGGTAAATCGAATATATGTATACATATTTCCAAACTTGTCATTGTTGTGCAAGAAAAATCTTGTCTACACAAATGATATATCAGATAAAGGAAACACTATTAAAGTTTTTTATTTGCAAAACATATGCATAGGTAATTTTTCAACATTAACCCCTACAAAGCCTTCTGTTCCCAATTTTTCCCTCCTTCCCCTCACCCTCTCCCCTAGATAGCAGGTAGTCCAATACATGTTAATTATGTTAAAATATATGACAAATCCAATATATGTATACATATTTAAACTGTTATCTTGCTGTACAAGAAAAATCGGATCTACAAGAAAAAAAAAAAAAACCTGAGAAGGAAAACAAAATGCAAGCCAACATCAACAGAAAGCATGAAAATGCTATGTTGTGGTCCACACTCAGATCCCACAGCTTCTCCCTGGGTATATATGGCTTTCTTCATCACTGAACAATTGGATCTGGTTTGAAACATCTCATTGCTGAACAGAGCCATGGCCATCAGAACTTATCATATAGTCTTTTTTTTATTAAAACTTTTTATTTGAAAAACATATGTATGGATAATTCTTCAACATTAACCCTTACAAATTTTTCCCCCTAGTTCCCACCCCTCCCCTAGATGGCAGGATATCCACTACATGTTAATTATGTTAAAATACTTGACAAATCGAATATATGTATACATATTTCCACATTTATCATTGTTGTGCAAGAAAAATCGTATCTACAAGAAAGAAAAATCAGAGAAAGGAAACACAATGCAAGCAAACAGCAATAGTGAGCATGAAAATGTTATGTTGTGGTCCACATTTCACATCCCTCTCTCTGGGTGTATATGGCTTTCTTCAGTGAACTGGTTAGGAACTGGTTTGAAACTTTTTTTTTCTTTTTTTGCTGAGGCAATTGGGGTTAAGTGACTTGCCGAGGGTCACACAGCGAGGGAATGTTAAGTGTCTGAGACCAGATTTGAACTCAGGTCCTCCTGACTTCAGGGCTGGTGCTCTATCCACTGCGCCACCTAACTGCCTCATTCTTATTTATTTTTTAAATTACTCAGGAACTGCAATGTTATAACTGCAATGTTCCATGTCTTCCTCAAACTCTCAAGATCTGCTGACTTATCAAGTGTTAAATCATTTTCCTCTTTTTTTCTCTAGTATATTTTTTAATAAAGATCTGAACTTGTTAACTCTCTTCAGAAGCCATATTTCCTTGTACTATTAATGATTTCCTTATTGACTAATTTATTTATGCTCAAGGTCTTTGAATTTTCTCCCTCCTGAGATCTTTGGCAATTTCAGATAATTTCTCCTTATTTTTCCTTATTGATCACTTTCTGATTTCCTCCTTCCTCATGATGGTTTCCATAAGAGATAAATGTCAAAATGTCTCAGCCTTCTCCTATACTGGACAATTCACAGTTCACCAGCCTAGATCTCTGTTCCAAGTGATTTTTGAGGAAATAGAAATCGACCCAAATGGATGCTGAATTCTTTCCCTCAGTCTCACTGGAGTGCCAAATAGTTCCCCTACTGTACCTCCCACCATGGCCTGTTTCATTCCATCTGTCCCTCAGCTCTCTGAGTACAGAATGCTGCCCAGCTGGTATTATTGCCACCTAAAATGATTTGTCATTTGGAGATCTCCAAGGCTCTGGGAAGCAGGTGGCAAGGAATTGTCAAGCTTTCTTTCACTCTCCTGTGGAGATTTTCTGTAGCATAGAATGCTGACTTGGTGCTGGCTGTTGAAAATTCAGCATATTTCCGCAGTTTGGAGCTGGATCTTCACAAAACTACAAAGAAGGAGGGAAAACCTGAAGGTGAAGTTTGTTGCAAGCTTACGGGTCAGATGGTTAGGATAGTTTCACAGTAGGAGGTTAGAAGAGATTGTGTGCACAGAAGTTGAAAAAAAAAATCCTTTTGGCATCCATGGGTCTTATCGTCCAAAAGACAGCTGAAGTTACTTTATCTTTGGTGCATAATTTCTGTTCTGGAGAGGGTCTAGAGAGGTTTGAAAGGTGGTGAGGGTCAAGGAAAATTTCTAGTCTAGCATCTTTTTGGTTGAGTAGCCCAGAAGTAGAGCTCATATTCTAATGGAAGAAGACAATACAGAAAAGGAACTGAAAAAGTGAGGGGATTCCCAGCCTAGGAGCATGATAGAGAAAGTACTGTGGAATCATCAGTGCTGATTGGAGAGAAATGAAGGCATCTTTAACTTGGCCCTCCTATTTAAACTGGAGGTTATGGGAGGAACCAGCCAATCAGAAAGTAGGGCTTCAAGAATGGAGAGTACTTCTTCTTCTTTTTTTAAAAAACAATCCACAGATTCTTTATTTTTTGTTAATTTAAAAACAATTTTCAGTATCCTCTCTTCTACTCTCCCACCCATTGAGAAGTTAAGAAATGAAATGCCCATTATATATATGAAGTCATGAAACACACACTTCTACATTAGCCATGTTAAGGGGAGGAAAAGCAAGAAAAAAAATCCTTGAAAAAATGATTCTGCACTCAGTTCATCAATTCTCTCTCTGGGGGCAAAGAGCATTTTTTATCATGCATCCTTGGGAACTATCACTGGATTATTGTACTAATCAGAGTAGCTAAGTTTTTCATAGTTGATTATTATTACAATACTGTTAATAAGGTATATGATGTTCTTCTATTTGCCTCCCTTTGCATCAGCTCATTTGTCTTTTTAGGTTTTTTATCATTTTTTTATAGCACAATAGTATTCCATTGCATTCATATACAGTAACTTGTTCAGCCATTCTCCAATTGATGGGCATTGCATCAGTTTCCAATTCTTTGGCACCACAAAAGGAGCTGATATATATATATGTATATGTATATATATATACACATTTACATAGGTGTCCTTTTTCTTTCATATCTTTGGGGTACATACCTAGTCGCAGTGTGGTTGGATTAAAAGGTATACACAGTTTTATAGCTTTTTGGTAGAGGGCAGAGGGCATTTCCAATGTGAGAATTGTCCAGGGGTAGAATGAGTTCCCAGGATGAAATATAGAAAGTACTTATGCTGAAGAATCAGCAATGTAGCCTTTTTCCAGTATTGCAGCAAATTTCTAGTTTCTTATATTTTCTTACCTCTGACCACCCCATCTGACTCCCTAACATCTTGTATAACTCACCCGTTTTATATAACTCTAATGGTTAATTCCTACAGGACAGTGCATCTGGAAGGAGAAAAAACCTGGGAGGGAGGCCTGCTTTTGTACAGCAATCCAGAAAGAACCAGAATGGTCATATTTTGTGAAAGTAAATAAAAAATAAAGTTAACTACTTTATGAATATCCAAGGTAGCTGAGGATTAATGAAATTTGAGTTACTATATGAGTCTCATCTAATCCCATTGAAGATCATGGAATTAGATGATAAAGTGATTTTGAGGCATGATGTACTGAAAAATAAGATTCAACTGAGACAAGTCTAAAGCTAATATCTGGGGAGGAAACATCAACAACACAGATTCTCAACAATTTGGAAAGCAATAACAGTGACCAAGGCTGAGGGGAATGAAGAAACAGCAGAGCAAATTAAATGTGAATTTTGAAAACATCAAAAAGAGGAAGATCATTGTGTGCCTTCACCTGGATATCACTGCTTTGCAGGTTTGAAGGGTAGCTCTAATAAGAATGTTAAAGCTTAAAAAGAATATGCAGAATAATAGACTTGAAGCAAAAAAATCTGGATCCACTCACTTCTCTGAATCTGTTTCATCTGTGAGAAGCTGTGGTATAGAAGGAGCACTAAATTTGATATTAGAGGACCTGGGTCCAAATTCTAACTTTGCTGCTTATTACCTATATGAAGCTTGAGTCCTTAAGAAGTACTCCTTGTCTCACTTCTCATGGGTTGGCATTCTTCTGCTCTTACTGCTAATCCTTTAAGGATAAGTGAAGGAAAGAGAATTGGTTTGATGAAACAAAGCTCATATACCCTTGTGGTTAAAGTCCCAAACTCTTATGTATATTTCCATTTGACTTTGGCCTAGATTCTTGAATATTACAGATAATTAATTATCTTTCCTTCCCAATAGCTTTTTCTTATTCCAATAATCAGTGTCATCTGGCCCATGGGACAGAGCATCTTTATACATTTTTTTTCCTCAGCGGATATGTCCACTCAGCTGGAGTGAACATCATGAACATCAAGCTCCTAGAATCATCTTAGCATCAAATTCCATAGCTTTTGGTATGAGAAGATGAGACTCATCTTATAGATTTCATTAAATCCTCTGCTACCTTGGATGCCACCTCTGATGGGCGCATCTTTTTTTAGAGCTGGTCAAAATATGGATTGTTAGTGGATTATTGTCTATCCAAAATTGAAACTTAGCTCCAAATAAAGTCCTTTGAGCATCTCATTGTCTGACCACCTCAAAGCCAAGAATTCTATTTTGTATATGAGAAACTGAGCCTCATTGCCAAGAAATCCTCTACTGGCAAATGCAACAAGTTCCTACTGAGCTGGTATCTATAATTTAGCACAAATACAAAATTGATGAGTATATATTATGCTCATGACTGCATAGGACAATATTGCTTAAATGATCACAAATGAGAAATAGTTGACCAAATCCTTGATAACTTACTCACAGTTCTTACAATCCAATTGGCTTCAGTGTTATTCTTCTGCTTTTGGTTCTTTCCAAAATATAGGAATTTATAGTAATATCCATTAATTTATGGTTGAGCAATAGCAACATAATTCTTTTTTTTTTGTTTCAAGGTTAAGTGACTTGTTTATTTATTTTTAAATGTTTAATAGTATTTTATTTTACAAATATATGTAAAGATAGTTTTCAATATTTGTTTTTGTGAGACTTTTTTTTTTTTTTTTTGCTTTTTGCTGAGGCAATTGGGGTTAAGTGACTTGCTCAGGGTCACATAGCTAGGGAATGTTAAGTGTCTGAGACCAGATTTGAACTCAGGTCTTCCTGACTTCAGGGCTGGTGCTCTATCCACTGCGCCACCTAGCTGCCCCTGTGAGACTTTTATGGTGCAAATTTTTCACCCTTCCTCCCTTACCTCCCCTTCCCCAAGACAGCAAATAATCTGATATAGGTTAAATATGTGCAATTCTTTTAAACATATTTCCATATTTAGCATATTATACCAAAAAGAAAAATTTGACCAAAAAAGGAAAAACCATTAGAAGCAAACAAAAAGTAAAAATACTATGCTTCAATTTATATTCAATTTCCATTATTCTCTCACTGGTTGCAGATGATGTTTTCCTTCCCAAATCTATTGGAATTGCCTTGAATCACCACATTGTTGAGAAGAGCCAAGTCCATCATTGCTGTTCACCACATAATGTTGTTATTGTGTACAATGTTTTTTTGGTTCTGCTTACTTCACTCAGCATTTGCTCATGCAAGTCTTTCCAGGTTTTTTTGAAATCAGCTTGCTCATTATTTCTTTACTTTTTTATTTTTATTTTCCGAATTACATGTAAAACAACATTTTTCGGTTATACATGCACATTCAATTTTTTACATATTTCCATATGAATCATGCTGGGAGAGAAAAATCAGAAAAAAAAGGGAAAAACCATGAGAAAAAACAGGAGGAAAAAAAAGTGAATAGAACATGTGTTGATTTACATTCAGTCTCTATAGTTCTCTCTCTGGATGTAGATGGGCATTTTCCATCCAAAATTTATTGGAATTGCCTTGGATCACTGAACCACTGAAAAAAACTCAAATTTATCACAACTGATCATTGCACAGTCTTGCTGTTGCTGTGTACAATGTTTTCCTGGTTCTGTTTGTTTCACTCAACATCAGTTCATGTAAATTTTTCTATGACTTTCTAAAAATCAACCTCTTCATCATTTCTTATAGAACAATAATATTCCATTACATTCATATATCATAATTTATTCAGCTATTCTCCAACTGTTGGGCATCCACTCAGTTTCTAGTTCTTTGCCACTACAAAAAGAACTGCTACAAATGTGTGGATCTTTTCCCTTCCTTTATGATCTCTATGGGATACAGACCCAATAATAACACTGCAAGATCAAAGAGTATGTACAATTTTATATCCCTTTGAAAAACATAATTCTTAACACATTTGAAATAATAACCATCAAGTCATAGTAAATTCCTTAGTTTTTGAAGATCTATTGGACATGATCAGTTAACAACCACTTTGATATTGTCTAGGTCAATTCTCACTTTGCTAAAGTATTATGTGATTTATATATTTGAAAGAGGCTCTGTAAAACTGGAAATTGTCATCTAATAGCTTCAAACTGGCTTCCTTGAGCCATTCCATCACTTTCTCTAGTCATTTCACATGTTATTCTAGTATTTTTCCAAAGGCATTGAGGTCACTTAGTGTCACCAGTTGTTACACATAATTTGTCTCTCCAACTATCATTTCCATAAGCCATTAAAGTGACATGTGATTCAGATTCCTTGGCAAGATCCAGCTAAACATGTTAAAGCTGTCTGCTTATTGTTTTCTATGATAGAACTCTAGTAGTAGCTACTGTATAAATCAATACTGAAAGCAATTAATTGACTAGCATAAGGTAATTATGAACTCATGATATTATAAATTGGTTGATAATCAGTTTACTTGTTTAAAGTCTGGTAGTTGACTCAATATATATCTGTGTCTTCTTAGTTTTCTATAATAATACTATTAGGCAGCTGATATAGTGGATAGAGCACTGGACCTGGACACAGGAAGACTTGTGTTCAAATCCAGACACTAGCTAAATGATCTTGGGTAAATCATTTAATCTTTGTGTGCCTCAGTTTCTTTAGTTATGAAATGATCATCAAAACAGTAGCATCTACTTCACAGGATTGTTTTGATGATAAAATGAGTAATATTTTAAAGTGCTATGTAAATGATAACTTTTATCATCATCACTATATATATTTACACTGCTGAGTTCTCTGATACCATTCACAATCAGTTCTTTCAGATGGTTTCCATTACAGACCGGGGAATCTTTTTCTTCCCCCATTCAATAATCATTTATTAAGCACTTACTCTTTTCCTGCACTGTGTTAGGAGGGAATATAAAAACCAAAACAAAAAGTTACTGCCCTCAAAAAGATTGCAGTCCAGTGTTCAATTGCATAAAATAGCAAAAAAGGAGAATGAGCATTATTTTATTTCTAGGGGAGTGCCCAGTGCCCAGTTAATATCATTCTTTCTGCATCCATGATCATAGGAGCTTTATGAAACCTTTTTCAATTTGGTCCAGTTTCCATTGTTTTGGATTTCCCATGCTCTATTTCGTTCTTTCCACCTTTCTCTTTTTTTTTTTTAAAAGTCAAATCTTTTTTTTTATTTGTATTTTTCTATTTAATAGTATTTTATTTTTTCAATTACATGTAAGGACAGTTTCCCTTGTTTATTTACCTATTTATCTATTATTTGTCTATCTGTCTGTCTATTTATCTATCAAATTGTGACATATGGATTTTTTTCTGAGTCAATTGGGGTTAAGTGACTTGCTCAGGGTCATTCAGCTAGAAACTGTTAAGTGTCTGAGGTCATATTTGAACTCAGGTCCTCCTGATTTCAGGGCTGGTGCTCTATCCACTGTGCCACCTAGCTGCCCCTCCATATTTACTTTTATAAGATTTTGAACTTTAATTCTTTTCTCCCTTCTTCCCTCCCTTCCCCAAGAACAACAATTAATCTGATATAGGTTATATGTGTACAATTATATTAAACATATTCCCATATTAGTCATGTTGTGATAGAATAATCACAACAAAAGGGGAAAACCATGAGAAAGGGGAAAAATGAAATTAGCATGCTTCAATTTGCATTCAGACTCCATAGTTTTGTTTTTTTTTTCTGCACATGGATAGCATCATGAAATTTTGGAATTGTCTTAGGTTATTGTATTGCTGAGAAGAGCTAAATCTGTCAAAATTGATCATTGCACAATATTGTTATGTGTACAATGTTCTGGTTTTGCTTACTTCACTCAGCATCAGTTCATGTAAGTTTTTCCAGTTTTTTTTCTGACACTCACCTGCTTACCATTTCTTATAGCACAATAGTATTCTATTACATCCATAAACAATTTGTTTAGCCATTCCCCAATGAATGGGCATCCCCTCAGTTTCTAATATTTTTCTTAAAAGCTGGTATAGATATTTTTGTGCATGTGGATTCTTTTCCATTTTTTATTATCTCTTTGGGATTCAGACCTAATATTGCTCGATCAAAGGTTATGCATAGTTTGGTTGCCCTTTGGGCATAATTCCAAATGGCTCTCCATGGATCAGTTTACAACTTTAGCAACAATGCATTATTTTTTTAATTAATTAATTAATTGTTTTATTATTAAAACTTTTTATTTGCAAAACATATGTATGGGTAATTCTTCAACATTAACCCTTACAAAGCTTTCTGTTACAAATTTTTCCCCCCTACTCCTCACCCCTCCCCTAAATGGCAGGATATCCACTACATGTAATTATGTTAAAATACTTGACAAATCGAATATATGTATACATATTTCCACACTTATCATTTTTGTGCAAGAAAAATCGTATCTACAAGAAAAAAAAATCTGAGAAAGGAAACACAATGCAAGTAAACATCAATAGAGAGCATGAAAATGTTATGTTGTGGTCCACATTTCATCCCTCTCTTTGGGTGTATATGGCTTTCTTCACTTAACTATTGGAACTGGTTTGAAACGTTTCATTGTTGAAGAGAGGCATGGGAATGGCTATAAGTTATCAACATATTGAGTACCAGATAGGTGCCTGCAAAGTGTTGCTATCTTGCTAATGCTTTGTGGAATGTCAATGCCTGATGATAGGTTAGTAACTTTTATGCACTTTTTTTTTAAAAAGTTTTATTTTTTCTGTTTGTACATGTATATTAACTTTTTAAATATACATTTCTTCATGAATCATTTTGGTAGAGAAAAATCCTGCAGGACAAAAAGGAAAAACCACAAGAGAGAAAAAAAACAGAAAAAAAAGTGAATACAGAATGTGTTGATTTACATTCAATCTCCATAGTTTTCTTTCTGGATCCAGATGGTGTTTTCTATCCGAAGTTTATTGGGATTGCTTTGGATCATTGAACCACTGAGAAGAATCAAGTCTTTCATAGTTGATCATCGCACAATCTTGCTGTTACAGTGTATAATGTATTCCTGGTTCTGCTTGTCTCGCTCAGCATCAGTTCATGTAAATTTTTTCCAGGCCTTTTTAAAAGCTTATTCAGCTATTCCCCAATTGATGGGCATCTGCTCATATTCCAATTCTTTGCTATCATATAAAAACCATTTTTGCACATGTGGGTTCTTTTCTCTCCTTTATGATTTCCTTGGGGTACAATTCCTAGGTCAAAGAGGATACAGTTTTTTAATCACATTCTTGGACAAACTTACAAAATCCATACCTCCTTTGTCTGCTACTTGCTCATTTCCTTATCTATTTCTCACTGTGTTCAAAGACAGTCTAATATCTGTAATATATCTTTAGGAAGACTATTTCTGGAATATAATTATCAAAATTATATTTGAAATACCCAAATTTAAAACATTCTTTCTAACTGATTCAACCTCCACCTTGGAGTAAATGAGAAGAATCTCCTCTCACATAGTCAATCTCACCTCTCTCAATCTCCAACCACAAATTGATATAGTAGTTAAACATAACTGTTAAACAAACTAACACATATGAACACACATTTAAATAAGATATAGAATGATACAATGGGGCACAGCCAGAGTCATTTCAGTGCTATTAAGAAAGCAGAAAAAAAGGAATTGCTGACTAGAGTTCCTCTCACTGACTGTCCTACCTGCTGGTTCCCTCTACTCCTTAGCTATGTTTAAATCCTCTTTTTTGGCTTTCTAGTCCAAATACTTGGGCTTACTCTCACCTCTCTACTTTTTCAGATAGTGCTTTAAAACTTGAAAGAAAGTTCCTCCCTCAAGCTCCAAGGAGAACAAATTGTGTTCTGGAGAAATTGAATTTTGCTCAGAATGTCTGTTATAGGGTAGCTAAGGAACACAGTGAGTGGAGAGAGTGCCAGGTCTGGAATCAGGTAGACCTGATATAGCCTTATTCACTTACTGTGTAAACTTTGGTAAGTCACTTAACCTATTTACCTAAGTTTCCTTATCTGTTAAAATGAGAATTATAATAGTACTTACTTCCCAAGACTGTTGTATCAAATACAGAATAATGGGTAGCTTCCCAAGACTGTTGTATCAAATACAGAATAATGGGTAGCATATAGTAAGCACTAAGTAAATGTTCCTACTTATGATTAGTAATCAAATTTTCCTCAGAATGTCTATTACAAGTCTAGGCTAAAGATTCTCTAGCCTCCAGGAAAATTTTCCAAAGTTTTTGTTCCTCTTAAATTAGTTATCCAAAGACTCTATGAATCTGTTAAAAGTACAGTATTGGTTTCTTAGATTTTAGCAACTTAGAACTGTACTTGAGTAGGCTGCTATTGATTCAACTCAATGCTGACAATCCAGAGATAATCTGTGGAATCAAACACCCTGGAGCCAAAGTGACCACCTTCACCTTCATTTTGACACTAATGACCTATAACTATGTAAAAGTTGTTTTAAAAGAATTAGTCTAACTTTTAAAGGATCAGATACACCAAAATAAATAATTATAGCTTAAAACAAAAGAAAAAAAAAGAATCTTCCTCACAGAAAATTGCTGCAATATTAGGACTTCCAAGATGGAGATCCCAAATGAGCCCCCACACTATTGCAATTTGGGCAAGTTTCAACTTGCAGGCCAGTGGGGGGGATTCAACGTTCTGTGTATTTGCATCCTCTCAAAACCATAAGCTACAAACCTGTTTCACTTTATCTAAATCAGAAATTCTTTTTTTTTAAATTAAAGCTTTTTATTTGCAAAACATATGCATGGGTAATTTTTCAACACTGACTCTTGCAAAACTTTCTGTTCCAAATTTTTCCCTCCTTCCCCCACCTACTCCCTTAGATGCCAGGTAGTCCAATACATGTTAAATATATTAAAATATATGTAAATCAGAAATTTTTATTGAGGTGGAGGGGTGGGAGAGAAGTGGATGGTGCTGGGAACTTTAAAAATTTATAAATACGTTGATTATTATATTTCAATATAATTGGTTTCCTTTGTAGTCCTATACTTTTTTATTTTATGCATTTAAAAACATTATCCTGAGAAGGCTTCACCAGACTGTCAGAAGAGTTCATGTCACAAAATAGATCAAGAATTGCTTGACTAAATATACAGGAGAAGGATAGAGAGGAAGAGAAAGAAGATGCTTCTCAGTCTTTTGGTTTCCCAGATGAAGAGAGAGAGAGAGTTCATTATCTTTCAGGCCTTTCTTTCTATTAGGTTGCTGCAGTCCAGTGTACCTGAATAAATGTATAGTTCCATTCACAAGCTTCCAGAGAGAAATCCACCATCTCTAACACAGGGAATATTGGAGACTTGATAGGTCTCTGCAGGATGTTTGTGGTCAAGAAGAGTGGAAAGACAGCAACTTCAAGAGGCTGCCTTGATTGGCTGTGACCACAGAGAACTGGACACACAGTGCAGAGACTGTGTGATGGAGTGGAAAACAACCAAGCTTCCCCTGAAGTGACCTTCATGTTTTACAGCAGGCAGCTAGGACTGCTTGGAGGGAGGACCTGACTGGTAATGTGTTCTCCCCTTTCAGCTGTGAAGCACTGAAGCTGAGGAGTGTTTTCTTTTTCTTCTCTACTCTGCTTTCTCCAACCATGTCCTATATTCCTTTCCATAACTGCTGATGGACTTTGTAAGTCTAATTCTCATTTTACAAATTAGTTCACTTCTATTGTCTGAGAACATCCAAGTACTTTCTTATATGGACCTCAGTACTTTCATGTGTGTGTGTGTGTGTGTTTATAAAGTATCCACTCTAGCATCCTACAATTCTAATATGAGCAATTAAAACAGTTGCTTCCACCCCATGGGGGTGGGGTCTTAATTTCCTCTTCTGTAAAATGGAAATAGTAGCACTTATTTCTCAGGTTGTTGTGAGGATCAAATGGGATAATATTTGTAAAAGCACTTTGCAAAAGGTAGAATGAATCTCATTAGAACTGCAAATAGTTACAGGGACTGAAAAAGTTTGGGTATCTGACAGACTATGGAATATTAAAACTGGAAAAGTCCTTAGAATGTAAAATATAGAATATCAGAGAAGCTTAGAAAATTGAATTTCTGAGCTAGAAAAGCCCTCAGAACAGAGAACAAAGAACTCAGAATTGGATTTGAGTTAAATAGGATTCTAGAGAAAATGTAATTACATCTTGATTTTATAGATGGGGAAACTAAAGTCTTGAGAGGGGTAGAGATTAACTACAATAACACACCATGTATTAAGATCTCAGATTCCTGTTTTCCATGCTCAGCCCACTGGTGTAAAAACAACTCATTTTTTGTTGTACTTTAAAATGTTTTTCAGTGAATTGTTGTCTTTTTCCAATTCACCAATTTTGTTT
>JAJPUD010005530.1:0-39870 GCA_023553655.1 Myrmecobius fasciatus | reverse complement strand
CCCTCCCCCCTCCCTTTTTAATGCGAGCCCACTTCACTAGTACATGACTTTCCAATGAAGGCTAAGCTAGGTGCACAGCGCCCTCTGCTGGTTTCATTGGTATTTGTTTGAAAGCCTGTTCCAACTGCTCCCCACTCTCCCTCCAGTCAGGGTCTGATGACGCCTCCTTCCTCCCATCTCAAATGAGCCCCCATCCCTTTATCAGAGCTGACACCCAAATTCTTCCTCCTTACTAGTGCATCAATGACTAATAATCCTTTAAATGAATCGAGGCAGGGTGGCACTGTATACTTAAGGATGCTTGCAGGTTGCATTCTGACATAAAACCAGACATTTATATTATTCATATTCTATTGCATTTTTTAATTTTTAAAGAATATTTCCCAGTTATTTAATTGGGTTCGGGGTGTGGTTGGCCTTAATGCTGCCTGCTTCTTGGGTGTCACATCTGGCTTAAAGCTCTTAGGTTTATCTGAATATTTAATGGAATAAAAAGTTGAATTAATGACTGGTTTAAGGAGAACTTGTCTTACTGATTTTTTTGAAGGGGAAAGAAGGGTTGGTGCTCACCCCTTCCCTGTTTCCCCCCAATCTCTTGTAATTTATGCCTCTCCATCTATCAGCTGTTCCACTCACTTCAGTCAGAGCACCTTTGGCAATCCAATCCCAACCTCTGCTCTGAGACACTATAGGTAGTTCTTTTCCCAAGTGTGAACCAGAGGAAAATGCAAAGAAGCCAAAAGGCTGAGGAAGAGCAGAAACCTACAAAAAGTACTAAATGGCCATCAGGCTCCAGAACTGACACATAGCAATTGTTTAAGGACCTACTTAGTATTCCGATGATTTAAATTGGGAGGAGCCTTTCTAAGTAATCCTAGTGAGTTAGGAATCTTAAGTAAGTCTCGGCTCATCTTTTGGGTAACTTGCTGCTGAGAACATGAGAACACCTTGTAGTTATCTGATGGAATACCAGCAAAGCACAGAGAATTTGAGAGACCATCCTTTCCTGTGCATTAATCAATGAGCATCCTTTATTGCAGGCCTGTGTTTACCCTGGAAACCTGGCCAGTTCCCTGAGTAAACACAGTCCACCTAACGGAATGAACAAATATTCTCCCCCCGGGGGGGGGGCCTCTTGTGATGGAGCATCCTGTACCTGGGAGGTTATGTCTCAAGAGTAAAGTATCAAATGAGAATACTTAGTATAGTTAGTGCCTTCTTTGCTCTCAGCCTATAAAAACCCCTTAGTGGAAAGGACTTTGAGGATTTGGGGCTAGGAAGTTTTGTACAGCTTGCTTACCAATGGCTCCTACTCAAGACTGAATATCTGTGACCATGAGTCCTCCCCGCCAAGGAATTCAGATATTGGTGCTTCCTCAGAGTGGTGATGATTTGTGTTGTACGTTGTTTGTTTGTTACAGTGGACACTGTGTTGTTAATTGTGTCTTACTTTTGTGCCATGAGTTTCCTCTTCCCTTAGTCTTATTTAAACCAAGATTCTGAGCTGTAATAAATTTGTACCCACCCTCTTTAAGATTGAGTCTGTTGATTGTGAATTTTTAACCTAGATTAATTTTACAACTTTAAAGAGATGTAGAGAGGAGGAAAGAAAAAAAAACAGCCTCCAGTCTGGGGGATTGTGAGACTCCACTGAGGCGATGAATGTAAAATACTTTGGAAACCTTTAAGTGTTGTGTAAATAAAAATTATTGTTTTTATCATTTTTGATAACTTCATTCTTTGAGCCTTCTGCTGTAATCTGTGCTCAAGCAGTGTTTAACTGAGCAATATTGAAGTGTGCTGGTTTAACAGGCCACTGATGGGGGGTAGGGATGTTTGTACATATACTTTAAAATTTAATCTGCATTGTTAACAATTAAGTCTACACAGTTAGCAAAGCAATAAATCAAGCCCTGATTTATATTTCTGAGATGTAAATGCTTGTATTAGAAATTTAACTACTGAGCTCCTGCAAACCTTTAAAACTGGTTTCAGCATATCCCAACCTCCAGTCATTTATTTCCAAAGATCTTCCTAGATAGTATTCTGCATCATTTTCATTTATCTGGAAGGGGGCAAATTTCATTCAGAAGGCAGTTTTGCTTAGGATTAAGGCAGTAGAGAGAACAACAGGCCTGGAGTCAAGAAGACTCTTCTTGAGTTCAAAACTGGCCTCAAACACTAGTTGTATGACTCTGAGCAAGTCACTTAACCCGGTTTTCCTCAGTTTCCTTATCTGTAAAATGAATTGGAGAATGAAATGGGGAACTACTCCAGTAGCTTTGCCAAGAAAACCCCAAAAGGGGTCACAAAGAGTTGGATAGGACTAAACAGCAATAACAACAAGGTGATGGGATTCCTTCCTTGAGAAGAAGGTGAGTCTACAGGGAGACATTTACCATGATATAAATAGACTAGATTTCAAGTCAGTATGATTTCTGCTACTTATTATTTGTGTGTCCTTGTGTGACCAAATCACTTCATCTTGATGAGCTTGAGTTCTCTCATCTAAAAAATTGGGGGATTGTATTAGATGACCACCCTATGACTCTAAGGTCCTCTAAGCAGGGCTTCTTAAACTTTTTCCACTCACTACCTCTTTTTGCCTGGAAAATTTTTACATGGCCTTGGCATATAAATATATAAAATAGGTGTACAAATCAGACATTTACTGATAATAAATTATAATTTCACAACCCCCACATTCAGTTATGAGATCCCATATGGGGTGACTAACCAGTTTAAGAATGTGGGCCCTTAGGGACCTCTAAGCTTTCTTCCAAGGGGAAAGATTCAGACTGAGATTTTGTCACTTATTAGCTCTGTGACCTTAAATCTTTATAAGCCTCAGCTGTAAAATGGAAATAATCAGAAATTATGTGAAAATCAAAATTAGATAAGGTACAGAGAGTGACTTTTTGCTTAAAAACTATAACCATCACAGTATCTTCCATTCTTCTGGATTTCTCTGAGTGAGGAAGGGAGGGTGAAGATGGCCTAGCTAAAATAAACCAAGATTTGACAAGATGCCCCTAGTCACACAGTAAGTAATTGGCAAAGATGCTTATGTAGATTTAGACTTTGTGCAGCTCTGTTTCACTTAAATAGAATTTATCCACAAGACAAGTACTAATCATTTTATAAATATTATCTCATTTAAACCTCATAATAACCTATGAGGTAGATTCTAAAAGTTGGTGTGCCTTGAACTGGATCTATGATATCCCTGGTCTAAGGAAATCCCACTAAAGATACTGAGACACTGAGAGTCACACATTTCATTCCATTTCATCCAGGGCCATCTCCAGTCATCTTGATCTGTGTCTTGTCACTGGATCTAGTGGCTCTAGAGGGAAAAGTGAGTCAGGTGACCTTGCCCAGCCCTTCTGCCCTCAAATCCAATTTAGTTGCATGTCATGGCAGAACTTCCCTGATGCTCTTGGAAAATGAAGCACAAACAACACACTGAGACTTTAGTGATTTGCTGAGGCCATTTAGCTAATAGACATTAGAGGCAGCACTTGACCAAGCTATCTCTCTCTAAGGTAGTATTATTATCCCCATTTTACAGATGATAAAACTAAGACTCAGGGAGTCTCACAGTTTGCTAATCCTACTGCTGGTTAAGTATCCCAGGCAGCATTTGAACACAGGGGTCTCTGACCCCCTTGCAGCTCCCCATCTATTTTTAACAGTCTGCTTTTTATTATCTTTTAAGGGCAAAATACTAAGTAGTTAGGAATGATGCAGAACAGAAATTTAGTCTTAGATCTTAGGTCTATTATTGGTATAATGTAAGTCAGGGCCAGGACCAAAAAAGTTTTCTTTATAGTTGTCATCATCATTGGCAAAAGACATTTCTTAAGTACCTAATAATGTATTACTATTAGAAGAGTAAAAAAGACACCTCTTTATCCTCCAAAGCTTTAATGGAATGAAGGACCAGTCTTTTAATCAAGAAGACCTGGTTTTAACTTTTGCCTTTAATGTTGGATGAGCAAATCATTTAACCCACATGACCTAATACAAATTGCTCATTTGCCTCTCTTAGCAGAGAATTCTTCACACCAACAAAATTAGGACCAATCTTCACTTGTTCTCCCATGAAAAGAAGTTGAATTAAAATTGTACAAGTACTAAAAAATGTAAAATTAAACCAATAATAAGGGATGGATAGTCTAAACTCTGAGGCAAGTGGGGAAAGTAATGGGCTCACTCCTCTATAAATGAAGAAGAAATTTCAGGTTCTGTCTGGGTGATTAACTCATATGTAATCAATTATGGTGATTCAATTACTCTTTCACAGAGAGATATTGACTTAGAGGCCTGAGTGGAAAGAGCCTGTATGAAAACTGAAGTAAAGACCCCAAGGGGCCAGCATGGCTGGCATCCAAAGCTGATTTTAGACAAATAATTTTCTCTCCTGGCAAATAACTCCCCCACTTCAGCTACAGAGGAGGCAATCTTCTTTGATAACACCTGTGTATGTAAGTTAAATAGGTGTGGTTTCATTGTGTATTTTAAAAAATTTTTATTGGCAAAAAATATTTAAAAAATTTTATTGGTGCCTTTTATTTAAAAATAATAGGATACAAACTCCTTGACAACAGCAGTGGTTAATTTTTTTCTTTTTAACCACAGAGCTTAGCAGAATGCCTGGTATTTGGTAGTTGCTTACTAAGTGTTTATTGATGGATTACCAAATATACCTCTTTCTACACAGAATCTACTCCTATAACAAAGGAAAATAGTTAAGCAAAACCAATAGTGATTGAGTGACAACAAATACTACTACTAGCAGTTATCTAGCATTTTAAAGTTTACAAAGAACTTTATAGATATTATTGCAATTTATTCCTATAACAACTCTAAGTTATTCAATTCTGTCCAACTTTTCATGACCCCATAACCCATAGCATACTAACACTGTTCATGAGATTTCTTGGCAAGGATACTGGAGTCATTTCCTTCTTCAGTAGATTAAGGTAAACAGGTTTTGAGCTCAGATATTCCTGACTCTAGGTCCAGCATTTTATCCACTGGGCCACCTACATATTATTATTATTCCCATTTTATAGTTGAGAAAACTAGGGCAAATGGAGACTAAATGACTTGCCCAGGAAGTGTCTGAGGCTGATTTTAAAGGAGAAATTCCTGATTCCAAATCTCCCATCTTCTATCCAAAGTCTCACCTACACATTGGCCATTATAATGAATGAGTAGGACTTCTTGGTTTTTATTTGTTTGATTTTACATCATTGTAGTCCCTGCATATGTTTTTCTTCTGGTTCTGTTTTCTTTGCTCCAAATTGGTTCCTTTAAGTCTTCTCATGTTTCTCTAAATTCCTCAAATTATGAAATTTATCATTTCTTATGCCATTATAATATTCCTTTATTTTCACTGACCACAATTTCAGCCATTATCCATTCAATGGACATTTAGGATTAAGTGACTTCCCTAGGGTCATACAACTAGTGTACTGGGCCACCCAGCTACCCTATATGTTTGGTATATACATACTTATATGTGTGTCTACATATCATATCTATGTGTATATTTGTATGTGTGTATGCACCTATATATGTATATATTTATATGTATGTGTGTGTTTATACATATATGTGTATGTATGGCTGCTTCAGTTTCCTCATCTGTAAAATGAATTGGAGAAAGAAATGACAATTCCCTCTGGTATCTTGGCCAAGAAAACCCAAAAATGAAATCACAAAAAGTTGAAGATAACTGAAAAATGACTAAGATAAATATATACATATAGCACATGTAAGACACATACAATATGTGAAATTAACAAATACTATAGTCCTGAGGACAAAGAAGTCAGCACAAGTATGTATATTCATATGTGTTTATGTGTGTATGCATTGTGCATGCATATATGTATAAAGGATGTCTATATGTATGTGTGTATATGTATATATTTATACATGTGTATGTATTGTGTATGTAAAAATAAAATCACATAGATAGAAATATGTTTTCCTCCCCGATAGAATGAAAGCTCCCTGAGGATAGATCTTATTTTATTTTGTTTTTTTATCTCAAGAAAACTAGTATAGTTCCTGACACCTTAATAGTGGTTCATTGACTGTTCTCATAGGCTTATATTAATGAGTGTGATTTTTAATTAAATTTCCATACATCAATTTACAAATAAAATATATGAAAAATAAATACAAGATAGAGTAGTAGATGTAGTGGATTATAGAGGTAACCCTAAAGACCTGACAGGTACTAGATTTAACTTGAACTCTCTGTGGTCTTCTAAGCAACTTTCTAAGACTATATAAGTTGCTGAGAAGGTGGTGTTTTACGTTGGTAGGAGGAAGACTTTGTACATAGGAGTTCTCTATATGAGTGGAATAAGTACTAGTCCCTATCCCTAAATACAAGATTGGGGTGGTAGTGTTGGCTGGGGAGGAGATGCTCTGGCATTTAGGGAATTAGAGGAACAAGAAAGGGTTTGTGTAGAAAGTAGTTTGGGTTGAGTTTTTCAGGAGACAACCAGTAAAAAGGCACAAAGATGGAAGAACCAATGGAAATGAAATTTGTGGGGAACGGCAAGAAAACTAATTTGGCTGAAGCATAAAGGGATATATTAAGGCAAGAAGGGTAGATTTTGTGCAAGTGATGAAGAGCTTTAAATGCCAAATAAAGGAGGTTTTACTTGATTGTTGAATCTATTACTTACCTGTCCTCATCTCCAATAAGTAAAACTTGAAAAAATGTGTATCAAAATACAGAATTTTAGAAAAGCCAGGGAAAAAAGGAAGTTGGACTGGAAATGGACTGGATTTAGGAAGGACGGGATTTGGATGAAGAGTCTTGACTAAAGAGTCTCTAGGTCAGACTTCAATTTGTAAAAGCCAATCTGTATATATTTGTATGGATCAGCTAGGTGTCACAGTAGATAGAGTGCTGGACATGGAGCCAGGTAAAGACCCGAGTTCAAATCTGCCCTCAGATACTTTTGTAATCCTGGGCAAGTCACTTAATCCTGTTTGTCTCAGTTTCCTCATCTGTAAAATGAGCTGGAGAAGGAAATGACAAACTACTCTAGTATCTTTGCCAAGATAACTCCAAAATAGAATCATAAAGGATTGAAGACAATTGAAAAATAACTAAGATAAATAAATATAGACATATACCACAATATATGAATTTAACAAACACTATAAAGCTCTGAGGGCAAAAAGGCAGTACAAGTATGTATGTACTTGTGTGTGTATGTATATATGTATAGATAACACACACACACATATATATATATATATATACATATATATATATATATATATATATATTCAGGACAAATGGAAGGAGGATATGCTGTAGCTGTGATGGCTTTTTGATGAGGAGTCTACATTCCTGAAGACAGAGTTCTAGGAACAACTTAAGAAGGTCTCCAAATCAGAGAACCTGATGATGCCCCACAGTTCATTTTGGAAAGGTATGGTATTTATTTTTACCTGGGTCAGTTCAGTTTCAGAATAGTTAAGTTGTTTCCCTTGTAGTTTCCATGGAAACAGCAAGAACAGCTGTTATCCGTTCAAGTTAAGCTAGAATAGTTAGTTTCTTCCTGGAATTATTTTGATATTTTTCTCCTCCCAGCGTGGCTGTAGGAAAGAGAGACTCTGCATTCCGACCCACCTCCTCCCTAATCTCCCCATATTTCTTGATTCCAGGGTCATAAGGAGAAAAGAGACTTATTTAGACATTGCTTCCTTAAACCAGGATCTTTTCAGATAACACTGTTAGCCCTAGAGATTCTCAGAGACCTTGGAGAGTAGGATTACAGAAGGGAAGTTAGAGAAGAGTGATCTTTGGGGGAATCCCAGAAACCAAAGGATTGATCCCCCACTTTGTTTCTGATAAAAACCTTCTAAATAGTAAGATCTTAAAGTCAGTGCCACAGTCTGAGTCCAGACTCTTGAGTTCTCATCCAAGATCTCTCATTAACACAGCGGGGGGACCTTCAACAGTCAGGCTCTGCCATCCATGATACACTCAACAAATTGCCAGGAAATGTGGGATAGAAAAAAAAAGAGACTCTTGAAATGTTAGAATTGGAAGGATCTTTGAATTCAATGTACAATGCCTGGTACAGAACAGATACTTAATAAATGTTTATTGACTGAATTAAATTCAACAAGAATTGTATTAAATGCTTACTCTGGACCAGGAATTATGCTAGTTGTTGGGAATTCAAAGAAAAAAACAAAACAATCCCTGTCCTCAACAAGTTTATGAGGGAAATAGTTTATCTACAGATAGATAAATAATGAGAAATAGAATGTTGTAGATAGAGGAGCAGGATGGAGAGCTTGCCTGTTTAAATCCTGCTTCTGACCCACACTGAGCTGTGTGACTCTAGGCAAGTCACTTAATCTCTCAGTATCGAAGACAAGTCTTTGAGGTTATACATTATACAATCTTCATTGTTAGATGGAATTTCCTTTCTGGTCATTTCTTACATCAATGAAATTATAGATCTGGTTATTTACACACACACACCACACCATACCACACTACACAACACCAAAAAACCCATGGAAAGTGGGAAACACTAATAATTAGGAGGTAAGGAAAGGTGTTTTTTAAGAGGTAACACGAGTCTAAAGGCAGGTGGGTGAAGCAGCCTAAGTTGAAATGAGGAAGTCCTGAGTTCAAATGTCTCCAACACTTACTAGCTGGACAAATCATTTAACCTGTTTGCTTTAGTTTTCTCATCTGCAAAATAGGGCTATAATAATAGTAAATAATAATAGTAATAATAGGAAATAATAATAGTAAAGTGTTTAGTACAATAGCTGGCACATAGTAAGCACTACATACAAATGTTAGCTATTGAAGATTGAATAAGTTAGAAATTGTAAGAGACAGAGGTGAAAGGAAGAGTCTCCTAGGCATAAGAGATGAGCAGTCTGTGCACAGATGTGGGTGTGGGGGAGATAGAATTTCACATCTTGGTGGCCTGCAAGTAGAATGGTTGGATAAGACTGCAGACTATATGAGGAATAATTTTGAATCATTCTAGAAAAAGAAGCTGGACCCTGATTAGAAATGACTTTAAATGCCCTTTAAATGCCAACTCGCCACAGCAGCTAGATGGTGCAATGGATAGAGTGCTGAGCATAGAGCTAAGAAGCCTCATCTTCCTGAGTTTGAATCTGATTTCAGACATTTACTAGCATTTACAACTGCACAACAACAAAAAGACAAATAGAAAAATCTGTGTTTTATTCAAAGATAATAGGGAGTTATGGAATATTCTTTAGCAGAAGAATAATATTATTGGACATATTTAAGAATGATCAATTTGGCAACTGTGTAGAGTGGATTGGAGAGGGAACAGACTGGATTCAAGGTGTCCATTCTGAAGATTATCTAGATTATCTAGACTAGTGGAGTTGGAAACAGGGATCACTAAATCATACATAAGGATCCCTATAGATTGCATATTCACTTAGAAAACTATACATGTTTATATGTATGTATATATAATATATAAATAATAATTATAATATATATTATATTAACATTAAAATCAGACAACAACTATCTTGACTAATTCTTTCATTTTATAGATAAAAAATGGAAGGTTAAAGAAATAAAGTGATTTGAGAATCAAGGTTAGAACTCAAGTTTCTTAAAAAAAGACTTAACTTCTAGGGCTCTTTTTATCCTCCTTGATTCTTCATCATCTTTCACTTTTCCAATTGTTGTTTGATTAATTGGTTATATCTCATTCTTTATGATCTCATTTGGGTTTTTTTTTCTTTTTTTGTTTTTTGTTTTTTTGCTGAGGTAATTGGGGTTAAGTGACTTGCCCAGGGTCACACAGCTAGGGAATGTTAAATGTCCGAGACCAGATTTGAACTCAGGTCCTCCTGACTTCAGGGCTGGTGCTTTTTTGTCCACTGCGCCACCTAGCTGCCCATCTCCTTTCAGTCTTACAACAATCCCATGAGGATTATGATTCCCATTATACAGATGGAAAAAATTGAGGTTTAGGGAGAGGTTGGTATGTATGTGAGGCAAGATTAGAAGCACTGTATGGCCTCATCTGGAATCAGAGGTAATCTGGAAGCAGAGGCTGAGATGGTAATACTTGGCAAAGGGATCCTGAATTAAATCTAGACCATTGTCACCATTTATGGGCAGCCAGGGGGCGCAGTGGCTCTATTCTGGCACTGGTGCTGGTCCTGTAGTCAGAAAATGCATCCTCCTGACCACAGACGCCAGCTGTGTAACCCTGGGCCAGCCATTTTACCTGTTTGCCTCAGTTTCCTTATCTGTAAAATGAGCTGGAGAAGAAAATGGCGAACCACTCTAGTATCTCTGCCAAGAAAACCCCAAATAGGGTTTTACGAAGGGTCACAATTGAAATGACTTGAACAACAAAAGCGTGTTTTGTTTGTTAAAACCGCATGGGAGATTTGGGGAATGTTTGGGGGAACCTGTGGATTTCCCAGGATTCTATGGAAGCTACCACATTCATGACTCTACTGGTGTTTTTGAAAAGGAAAGTGCTTTCTTACCTCATATACACTCTTGGAGGGGGGGAAATCCATGTTTTACAGAGTCCTGGAAATGAAGGATATCTCAAGAATCAAAGGATTTATGCACAGGAATATCCTGTATGGCATTTTGATAGAGGAACAGCCACCCTGGGCATGTACACTTCTGGTGACCAGTGGAAGCTCACTTTCCATTGAGGTAATTTATTCCATTAGAGGAACAATATAACTATGAGCAAGTGATACTTTATTGTAAATCAAAGTCTTTCTTTGTTTAACTTCCACTCAGTAAAGCTAACTCTGGGCTTTGTGGCTTTGTAGACAACTACTCTGTTTTCTTAATAATTCCCAGTTTTTCCTAATCTGTTTTCCAGGTGGCACAGTAGGACTTGGAGTCAAAAAAACTCATCTTCCTGAGTTCAAATCTGGCTTCAGCTACTTCCTAACTGTGTGATCCTGGGCAAATCACTTAACACTGTTTGCCCCATTCTCCTCATCTGTAAAATGAAAAGGAAATGGCAAAACTTTCCAGTATTATTTGCCAAGAAAACCCAAAATAGGGTCACAAAGAGTCGGCCACTACTGAAAATAATTGAAATCTACTTTCTGGATTTTTTTTTAACTCTAAGTCTACTCTTTCCTAGACTAAAAATCCTTAGCTTTTTTTCAGGTGTTTCCAATCTGACATGGTTTTCAAAACCCTTTTAGCATTTTGTTAAAACTCTAGTTTGTCAGTATATCTTTTAAAACTAAAGAACTTAAACACAGTTTTTCAGTTGTAGTTTGAATAGTAGGAATAGAGTGTAGTTATAGTACCTCCCTTGATCTTGACACTGTCTATAAATGTAGCCCAAGACTACATATTTTTCATTTCCAAGACCATGGCAATGTTTCCCCTATGGATTTAATTGAGTAAGCTCAGCCTGGGAAAACTAAGGAATCTTCCAGAGTTTTTAAGAGTCCATTGGTAACCTGGTCCAGAAATGAGTTGAAGACACAGCCAAATTTTCATCTTAAATCAAAGCTGAAACTTGAGAATTTCATGATTGTCGAGTTATAGGTTCACCCCTGTGGATCAAAAGAAAAGCATATTTTGGGGTAGTAGGGGTATTAGTTCCGTTCAAGGAAAAGGGATATAAAGATGCTATGATTTCATCTCTCTATCCCTTTCCCTTCTTCCTTCACCCAAAGTGAAAGTAGGAGGAGCTATTCCAAGTGACAAGATGAAGGATCCAGCCCAGGTTCTGGCTTCTGGCGTCACTGACTCTGTCAGCTTCCTAGCCACCAGCCTATATAGCAAATTTTGCCTCTGACCCTCAGGGTTTTCCATGTTTTGTTTCCTACTAAACTTCTCTGATTACTAATTCCTGGTGGGAGAATTGAATTCCAGTTACACACCTGAGCTTTATGTATAAGGAAAAATAGAAATAATATACCAAAGGGGCAGCTAGGTGGCACAGTGGATAGAGCACCAGCCCTGAAGTCAGGAGAACTTGAATTTAAATGTGACCTCCAACACTTTAACACTTCCTAGCTGTGTAACCCTGGGCAACCCCAATTTCCTCACACAAAAAAGAAAATAAATACTATACCAAAGTAAGATAGTGGGAAATGTAAAGAAAAGAAATATGAGGGACACTTAAGCTTTCTAATCCAGGCCTCATTTACCAATTACTAAGCAAATACCAATGACAAGCAATTACCAGGCCTCTTCTGGCTCATCTTGAATCTCCTTTGGTCAGAATCATTCTGTTATTTTTCAACTGCAAAGGAGAGCAGCACATAATTCTTGGAACATAACTGCACTGAGGCTAAGATTCAGTTCCCTGAGTATCCTAGACCTAATTTATTGGTCTAGTCTTCAAACTGCATGCTTGTGATTGGTCAATGAGGAAGTAATCTGACTGATGTCAAGTTTGTAGTGCTTCATCTATATCCTAACTTTCTTCATGTCCCTGACAAGGGGAAAATAAACAAAAAATATACAACAGGTACAATGATCTTGTCTATTCAAAGATATCAGAATTTAACCTGTCAGGTACCTCACAGGTACCCTCACCCTCAGCCCCGAAACATCCTTACTTCAGATTGCCAAAGAGCCCTCCTTTCCTTAAAATTGCTGCTGTTAGATTTAAAGGGACCACATGGGGACCTTGGAGCTTCAGTTTGCAACAGGCTCCTGTAAAATGTTATAGAGTGGCTTGGAATTGATGGTTCCCAATCCTGACATTAGTATAATTTTATATGCATTCTTCCTGGGTCAGGGGCCATTTTGCTTTCTTTCAACCCTGGAGGAAAGTCAGGTTTTTGTTTTAACCTAATTACAATCCCATTTGTGTATTTTGGAATCAGTCATGTAGCCTATGTCCCAGCTTCCTTGTTTATAAAATGGGAATGACAATACCTGTCTTACCATCCTCATGTTACTGTTGTGAGAATCAAGCAAGATGCCACTTCTAGTTGTTGCAAGGAATCATTTATTATCATTGCCATCATTGTTATTCTCAAACCTCCTCTGTACCATTGGGCTCCAGGAATTATTCAGCAATCAATAATGCCATTTGCAAAACACTATGGGAACCCTACCCAGAGGCATTGGCTAATTGCCAACTAGATGGTCAGATACTCCTGGTCAGGGCAATAGGGAGCCAAGAAGGTAGTACACATGTGTATTTGAGAAGGTTTTATTCCAGGTGTTCATAGAGACAAGTTCCCCAAGGGCAGCTAAGTAATACATGCTTTGGTCAAGAAGAATGAAAACAAAGCAGCTCTGAGCCTTCAGATATGACCACTGGGAACAAATTTGGGAGTCAACCCATCTGATAGAAGTATTTTCTCATCACATCAATTCAAACTCTGCCTAAGGATTGTTTACTCCTACAACCTATCCTGAAATGCTTCATAACATTATTCATTTTTATATTAAACCTGTGGTCCAAATCAAATGAAGGCTGTCCATTGTGTTGAGAACACACAGTAGGGGCATAATGCATGTTTGTTGAATAAACTTGGATTGGTTTAGACTGGATTGGGTGGTGTTAATTCACCAGGAGGAACAGGGATGGATGAAGCAACATCACACTTAACACTGGTTCATGGGTAAACACCACACCATACTTGGAGCTGAGAGATATGGGGCTAATGCAGTTATACCACTCTCTAGTAGTGCCTGGGAACACATTCCTGTAGCATAAATATGGGAGAACCCTGACAACATTCCCCTCAAGTTGGGAAATTGCCTCAAAGTGAGAGTTCAGAAAAAGAAAAACTTGTTGAGACCTTCCCACATACAATACAGATATTTGCTCTCACAGAACCTTTGGATACCATTCAAATGAATGATACAGGGAATAGATGTGATAACTCAGTGCGCTATAGACATCAAGAGGAAAGCAAAATGAGGGCACTTCAAGAAGAGTTTATGTTTTCCATCTAGAAAGGTCCAGAGCTGGACAAAGCTAATTTTTTTTTCAGGGCCCTTGTAGTACCTGGGTAATACCTAAACCCAGGAGGAAGACAGCCCTGTGGAGATTAGTTCCAAGAGAATCATGGGAGAGTAGGAAGTAGACACATAGTCTTTGGCCACCAGAGATCCCCTAAGAATATACCTTCCTGGCTCAATATGAGAATGTAGTTGTGGAGGAAAGAGGAAGGAAGAACTCTACAAGGAGGCCAACATAGAGGAGGGAAGGAAATGGGAGCTTCTTTTCTCAACCAGAGCTCCCAAGACTGGCTCTTCTATACCATTCCTTCAATAGCAGAAGGGCTTGAAGTAGCTTTGGAGCTTCTGGAAGGAGACAGATATTATTCATACCATGCAAAGGAGCCCCATTCCTTCTACTCCAAGATAACATCCTCTTTATAAAGAAATACGACCTTTCAGAAGGCACAAGTCACAGTTGGAGGATGGGGGAAAGTGGTAGGTGGGGAGGAGAACTAGAATACATACGTTAGTAGTCGTTTAAATTCTTTCAGGTTCCAGCTCCTTTCAAGAGTGTCTCCAAACTGGGGTGTGGACCCCTGTGTGTGTATGGCATTATCACAAAGAAGCTGGGAGGCAGGGGAGGGTTTGACTTTAAGAAGTCTTTGGCCAACCAATGGAAAAATAGGAAGATGGGTCAAATCCCATCCTCCTCCTGATAGGCAATTGTGGGGCTTGTCTCTAACACAACCACACCTGCCCTTCACTCATCACAGTATCAACACCAGCCCCTCAGAGTAATTATAATTTAACCATCACTTGGTACCCATAGTAGTAGCTGCATAGATGCCATTGGAAACTTATTCCCTCCTCCTAGAATAACCACCATTTTATTTTTTTAAAAAAGGTTATGTTTTTCTTTTTTAAACTTATAAAAATGTAGGATCCAGAAATTTTGGAGACCACTATCCTAGAGGATTCCAGCATAGGAAATTTGGGTTAAGAAATTAATACCAAAGGGAAATTGCCCGAGTCCTAAAGAAAGAGTCACCAAGAACAATTTAATGAACTGACCTTGCAAGCCTTCTTACTAAAAGGTCTTTTAGTAATTAATTGGAACATCAAAGTTCTATCAGAAGCTCTCAACTCAGAAGATCCAGGTATTGTAAGGGAATAACTACCTTAAAGGAAAGGACCTTTGCTGGGATTTTACCTTTTGTCTATTTTACTCCTTTCAGCAACTTAACCTATTTTCTGGCTTCTAGGATTGCCTCTTCATACATTTTAAGCATTCCACTGGGATTCTGGGATTTTTCCTGTGTAGACTCTGGGCTTTTCCCTTATCCTCTAGTTTTGACCCATCTCTTCGGGTGGTTATCCCATTTTCAGTCATTTCTTTCCCATATTGTGGTTCTCTTTACCCCTCCCATCCCATTACCCCATAGTCGTTCTGTAGCCTAGGACCCTAGTTATATATATATATATATATGTATATATATATATATATATATATATACACACACACACATACATACACACACACACACACCACAGAGAAGGAATCAGACCTTCCTGCCCCCACACAACATCACCCACGGGTTCACAAACAAACCATTGCCCCTCATTGTGGGTAAACTAGGCTTGAGGGCACCAGGGAAAGGGATGTCTATAGGGATGAGAAATAAGAAAAGGGCAAAGTGTCACCCCCCAACTCTGCCCAGTCTTTGAGTTTGCCAGTCACAGTCTAGAGTCCGTACCATTTCCTCTACCATGAGTAAGGCTAGGAATACAGGTAGAACTGCTAGGGACAGGGAGTCTGGGGATGTACCACTGCCTCCCTCCTCCCCCCAACATGAGCTTTGGAAAAACACTTAACATGGTGGTGATGTTTGTTGATGATCCCAACAGAAACATTGACAAGATGAAAACAACCTGGCTTGATACTCCCCCACCCTAACCCCATTCCAGCCCCAAAGTCTCATGCAAAAAGGAATGATGAGGTCCTTGGGGCTACCATCATGTAGCTTGTATTAGCTCCCACTGTTGGGCAGGTGAATCCGCCTGGCACAGTCCAGTCACCACTTGTGGGGGTTGGTTCTCCAAACAGAGGCCACTGACAAAGTGCTGGATTGAAGTACCTTTCATCTTCCATTTCTAGTAGGAGGAAGAAAGAGAAAAGCAGGTTTTTCTTTTTAAAATAACCATAACTGGGCATTTATATGACATATCTTGTATATGTTCTACCACCATACTCTCCAGTTTCAGAATCACTTTATGTCCAGGATGTTTCAAAAATCTGAGTGCTATTTTAAACTATAAAGATTTTTAAATGTACTATAACACTTGAGACAACCTGTCTAGCATTTATCTTTAGTGGGTGACATGTTCAGTGAGTTGTTTACTCACCCACCACTTAAACAGACCAGATCTTTGCTATGAGAGGCAGTCTGGGAGAGGATCATTGCAGAGTCTAAATGACCTCCTACATTCAAACCCTGCCTCTGCCACATACTTACTCTGTGATCATAGACAAGCTACCCAATTTTTCTGTGCCTTCAGACCATTCTATAAGATTAGTTGGAGACCTGTGTCAGTGCAGAGAATTTCCATACTGAAATTCCCTTAATCAATAAAAATCATAGATCTAGACCATTCTTTCCCCTCCAAAAAGTCTGTTATTAAAAATGAAATGGCTACTCCCTGGTGCCAAGTATTCTTAGAGTTTAGTTTCATCTTCTATAAACTACATGAAATTTTAGTCTATTTGAATCTTTTACTTCCCAAAATAAAGACACACTACCTCCTGCACTTTGTACCACATGTCTGTAGATTTGAGGTCAATTTTTTTTAGTTCTCCCATTGGTTAAGATGACAGCTTGGGTTATGAGCAATGTGTAGAAGAGCTGAGTTTCTTTCTTGGCCCCATTATAGATTCATCAGGGACTTCTCAAACTACTTTGTTCACATCCTAGTGTCTTCGTTTTCTCCAGCCTAATAATAAAGAAAGACATCTGGAAAACATCTGGAGAGTGACGTCCTCAGGAAGGAAGAGATGTCACCAGGAACCCAAGAGAAAACTTGGGGCTCTGACCTACATTAGAGGGCAGTGCTACTCAATGATGGAAGTAGGAATGAATGCTAAATTTTGTATCTAGTTCTCTTGCCTTATTCCTTAGTCAATCAATCAGTCAAATATTTTTGGGCATTTTCTATTGTGCCAAGCACTGTGCTAGGTGCTGGAGATACAAAGACAAGAATGAACCCACTTACCTTAAAGAGTTTATGTTTTATTTGGGGAAAACAGCATGTACACATTTAAATCTTTGAAAAAACATATACAATATAAATGAGTATTTTGAAATGGTGGAGGGAATTAGGGAAGAAAGGGAAAGAAATAAGCATTTATATAGTGCCTAAGTGCCAGGTGCTGTGCTAAGTAGCTTTTAAAAAATATATTGTTATTTGATCCTCATAACATTTTACAACTGGGGAAACTGAAGCAGACAGAGAGAAGTGAAGTGGCTTGCCCAGTGTCACACAGCTAGTTAAGTGTCTGAGGTAGAATTTGAACTCAAGTCTCTGACTCCAGGCCCGGTACTGTACTGAGGAGTAGTCCCATTTAGACCTTTTCCTTAGGAAGAAATGATTGATGCTAACCACATCATTTGGCTCAGTAAAGTGAAGGAGCATCTCCATGGCTGAGTACAAGTATTCATGCTGTCATTTCTGCAAGTAAAGGAGCCAGGGAAAGAGATAATGAAGCAGTGATGATCTATATTAATTATGAGAGTCAGAGATGAAGGTTAGGGAGGAAGGGCTGGGGAGAGGGGAGTCTACACTGGTATTCTCATGTAATAAACTGCTGAGTGGAACTGAAAAGAGCATTTCTGCAGGACTACACACAACCTTGGCTCTGGAAGAGCAGGAAACAATTCTTTTTAAAAAAAAATTTATTGAAGTTTTTTATTTTGAAAACATATGCGAGGATGATTTTTCAACATTGACTCTTGAAAAACCTTGTGTTACAATTTCCCCTTCTCCCTTCTCCCTTCCCTAGATGGCAAGTAATCCAATATATGTTAAACATGGTAAAAAATATATATAGAGAACAATTCATTTTTTTTTTTTTGCTTTTTGCTGAGGCAATTGAGGTTAAGTGACTTGCCCAGGGTCACACAGCTAGGGAATGTTAAGTGTCTGAGACCAGATTTGAACTCAGGTCCTCCTGACTTCAGGGCTGGTGCTCTATCCACTGCACCATCTAGCTGCCCCAGAACAATTCTTTAAAAAAAAAAAACATTTAAAATATTTATTTTTAGTTCTAAATTCTGTCCTTCCCGCCATTCTTTTTTCTATCCATTAAGAAGGCAAAAAATATGATGGAGATGATTCTTCAGTGGAATTATCCAGGGACCTTTGTATAGGGACATCAGAGAGCTGATGGTGAAAAGAGGATAATTTGAGAGAAAACAACTAGCACCACCTGATTCTTTAAGATATCCTGTCTTTGTATATTTTCCACTTCTGACATTCACAACATGATATGTTTCCCCTTGCCTTGTAGTAATGAGTCTTGGATTTTAAGTCCCAGTTCTGCCACTAACTAGTTGCAGGACTAGGGACAATTCATTTAAACTCTTTCAGTTTTCTCATCCATAAATGAAATATTGGACTAGATATTCCCTACCAGCCTAAACAATCTATAAATCTTCCATACGAACTTGAGTAAAAAAAAAAAAAAAAAAAAAAAAAAAAAACCTGTTCATCAATTATAATATTATAGCCACTGTTTTACCCTTGACCAGTCAGTAAAATTTCTACAAGTTGACGGCTTCAAGGCCAACTGGTCTTTCCCACCTCATTCAACTTCTCCATGGACTGACCAATTCCAGGAAGCTCAGAAAATGAATACTGCCTTGAATATGTATAGCATTTTTCCCCAACTTTTTTTTTAAATTTTTATTAAAGCTTTTTATTTGTATAACATATGTATGGGTAGTTCCTTTCCCCAACTTTTAAAAGACATTTTCACATCTAAATTTGGTTTCCTACTACCTTTGTGTGATAGGTAAGAAGTATTCTTATCTCCCAACTTGAACAATGAGGAAACCAAGGATCAGTGGGAGGGGAAAATTACTTCTCTGTGCTCACATAACCAACAGTATAAAAGCTTGGTTTAGAATCCAGGTGTTTTATGTGCTGGGTAACTAGGTGAACAATGGACAGAGCACTGAACTTAGAATCAGGAAGTCTCATCTTCACAAGTTCAAATCCAGTCTCACACACTTACTAGCTATGTGATCCTGGGCAAGTCACTTAATTCTGTTTGTCTCAGTTTCCTTATCTATAAAATGAGCTGAAGAAGGAAATGACAAACTACTCCAGTATCTTTGCCAAGAAAACACCAAATAGAGTCATAAAAAACTAGTCATGACTGAAACAATTCAATGAAAAAGTTTTGTCTGCTAATTCACTGGCTTTTCTACTCTACCATGCTGCCTTTATCATTCTTCCCAAGTATACCAGATTCTCTTGAATTTCATTTATTTCATAAATAGGAAATGACTTGGAAATGAAGAGTTGGAAGATTGGAATGAAGGATAAGGGTCTTAAGAAGAAAACCCCTGGTCCTCCATGGTCCTTCACTCCTAGTAACTTTATCCAGATCAGGACATATGGAAATTTTCTGGACCAAGAAGCAAGAGAATATGTTGTATAGAGGTAGAGGCTACACCTCAACTGCTATGTGTGCAGAAACAGGAGCCATGGCAGCATAGGGAAAAACCCTAAATTCAATGTACTTTAACTGGAGATAAGAGGAAGAAGCTAAGTCTTGAAAAGAAGGAAGCATCAGGCTGAAAGAAGACTATTAATGAGATAATTGTGAAAATTCCTTTATTACTCTGGATGCAACATAGAGGGTATAATTACAGTACAGTGGGGGAAAAAACAGTGAATGCTTTTTCCAGTCACTGAGGGACAAAAATGTCTTTGTTGGACTAGAAAGGACAAGGTAGATTGGGACTTAGAAGGCTTTATAGTAGGAGTTGAAGGAAGGTGGGGAAGGGTTGGTACAATGAGAAACTGATAAGCTGGAGAGCAGCCCTTTAAAGGTAAGCAACCAAGATAGTGAAAGCCCTGAGGATTTGATTGAGGGAAAAGGGGTTGTTGAGCCTAGAAAAGAAAAGACTTTAATGGGAGGGGGGGGGAAACATGATAGATGTCTTTAAATATTTGAAGGAAGATAGATGATACTTGTTCTGCTTGGATTCCAGAAGGGGAAAAATAGAAGCAATGGGTGGAAATTACAAAGAGAGAGATTTTGGCTAGATGTGAGGGAAAACTTGCCAATGATTAGACTATGCTGAAAGTAGAATGGTTTGGAGGTAGTGGTCTTTCCCTTTTTAGAAGTCTTAGAACAGAGACTAGACAAATACTTCTTGATGATAATATAAGAGATCCTTGTACAGTTATAGGTTGAATTTGGTGGCCTCTGAATTTCTTCCAACTCAGATTCTGTGTGATCCTGTATGAAAGTCCTTGTCAAAAGTCCCCAGCCAATGTGCACTCATATTTGTTGCAGCTGCCACAAAGAGGGTATCAAGAAGGCAAATGAGAAATAGCAATTTAAAATGGGAAAAGGAACACCGGCTTGGGAGTTAGGAGACAAAGGTTCTATTCTATTCTCAGTTCTATTACCAAGTTACATAACTCTGAGCAAACCATTTCACCTTTATTCTCATCCATAATGGATTAATGATATCTGGTTTAACTTAAAAATTGAGGTGGTAGGAAGATAATATCTAGCATTTATTTAGAGCTTTAGGGTATGCAAAGCACATTACATATGTTATCTCTTTTGAACCCCATGACAAATCTGTGACATAAGTGCCATTATTTTTTACAACTATATATTTTACAACTTTTACAAGGTTAATAATCTTCCTGGGGTCAAAAACAAATAAGGACATGAACTTATGTCCATCTCAAAGTTTCTTGAACTGTGAATGTGGGATCACAAAGTTATGATTTATTATCAGCAAATATTTGATTTGTTTGCCTATTTTACATGTCTATATTATCTGGAGGTCATAGAAATTCCTCAGGCAAAAAAGGGTTGTGAATGGAAAAAGCTTAAGAGAAACCCTGCTCTACAACTTGGAACTATGCCCAAAAGTCTATAAAACTGTACATACCCTTTGATCTAGCAGTGTCTCTTGTGGGTTTGTATCCCAAAAAGATCATAAAAAAGGGAAAAGGACTCACATGTGCAAAAATCATTGTAGCAGTCCTTTTTGTAGTGGCAAAAGACTAGAAATTCAGTGGGTGCCCCCTCATTTGGAGAATGGCTGAATGTTATGATATATGAATATAATGGAATATTATTGTTCTATAAGAAATGATGAGTAGACTGATTTCAGAAAGGCCTGGAAAGACTTACATGAACTAAGTGAAGTGAGCAGAACTAAGAGAACATTGTACATAGCAACAATAAGATTATGTGATAATCGACTGTGATGGATTTGGTTCTTTTCAACAATGAGGTGACTAAAGGCAGTTCCAATAGATTTATAATGGAAAGTGCCATCCATATACAGAGAGAGAACTATAAAGACTGAATGTAGATCAAAATGTAATATTCTTACTTTTTAGTTGTTTTTTTCTTGCTTGTTTTTTTTTCTTGTATTTTTTTATCCTTTTGATATATTTTCTTTTGCTCAGCATGACAAATTTGGAAATAAGTTTAGAAGAATTGCACACATTTAACCTTTATTAGATTGCTAGCTATCTTGGGAAGGGGGGGAAGAAGAGAGGGAGAAAAATTTGGAGCACAAGATTTTTCAAAGGTGAAAACTATTTTTGTATGTATTTGAAAAAATAAAAAACTATTAAAAATAAAATAAAGATAACTTGCTAAAAAAAAAAAAAGAAGCCTTACTCTACATCACCAAACTGCCTCTATATAGATTAAAAGAGATCACTGAAGCATTGAAATTGAGAGTTATTCCTGGCAGAGTCTGCCACAGCCAACTCTAATAATCCTGGAGAGTTTATTGTTAAATTTTCAGTGTGAGCATTTAAACCTTAGAAGTAGGCAAACACTATAAATCAGAGCTTGCTCTACTGTTTTGTTAATTTTTGTCATTCAGTTGTATCAGCCATGTTTAACTCTTTATTATTCCATTTAGGGGTTTTCTTGGCAAAGATAATGAAGTGATTTGCCATTTCTGTCTCCAACTCATTTTACATTTGAGGAGACTGAAGCAACTATAGCTAAATGACTTGCCCAGTGTCACATAGCTAGTAAGTATCTGAGGTAAAATTTGAACTCAGGTCTTCCTGCCTCCAGGTCCTGTACTCTATCCACTGTACTACTTAGCTGTCAACTGTCCAGACTTAAAGTGTTATTAATGCAGATTACATGTAAAAGTTTGTCAGGTGTAATTTTTTTCCTGGAGAGATAGTTGTTAAACATTTACCACACTTTGATTGTAAAGGTTCTTCAAGACCCCACATTTTACAGATGAAGAAATTGGGGAGCCACAGAAATCAAGGGATTTGCTCAGTCACATAATTAGTTCATGTTAGAACCAGGATTAGAAATCAGTCTATTGACTTCCAAGCTCTTTCCATTACAACATGGTACTTAACCCTGAAAGCGAAACAGGGAGAGATCTATTCACTAATCAGAGTATTAACTAAGTCTCAAGAAAGATGGATGACAATAATATAATTTTGTAAGTGATTAGGCCAATACAAATGTAAGGTACTATTATTACCACAATAGAATAAGTCCCTTCCTTTTTCTGAACCTCAATTTTATTATCTGAAAAATAAGGGAAGTGAATTTGATGATGCATAAGATCCCTTCCAGTGCAAACTGTCAATGATACAATTCCCTAATCTTTACCTTGGTCTACTCAAAAGAACTCCCAGCCTGAAGTTTCCTCTGATAGTGGCCCTCACATAGCCTCTGCCCATTAGAAGGCTTTGTTTATTTTATCTCATGTTGTTAAAGATAATAATAGCTTTGCTGTCTGGGCAAGGAATGACAGAATCATCCACAGGATTAAGAGAAAGGCTAAGATTTACATGCTGCCACATACCTGTCTGCCATCTTTCTGATTGCAGGCCTCTAAAGTGACTTGGGACCCTGTAGAGAAAGATGTAATGGAGAGACACTTGTCTTGTTGCCTGATAAGAGGATCACCGAATACCCACTCCTACAGGGTAGAAAAAATTAGAAAGAATCTGTTGTTAGCATTAGGACTAAGACTCTTTGAGGGATGGTTATCTTTTTTATTGTTTACATAAACAAAATGAGTTTGCAATATACTCAGTATTTATATCTGTTCTCTTGTTTCTGTCCTTATAACATTTCAAATAATCCACTTGACCAGTGGGAGAATCCCATCCAAGCATTTTGCTCTCCTCTCTTGATTTTCCAGTGTCTACCACCTCTGGTAGGTTCACTCAATTGACTGCTTTAATAAGGATATTCCACAAGCACAAAATGGATTATGTCCATAAATGACTAAAATAAAATGTTTGAAAGGACCAAGTTGTCATAGCCTTCAAAAGGATTGTGAGAATTGGAATCCACAAAGCCACATGATTCCAATAAGTCAGTCCATTATGGCCTTCTGTCTGTGTGCCTTTGAATCCTCACTGATGTGACGCTTACTCTAAAACAACATATCTTTCCATACCTATCTCTGCAAAGAATTTTGTATGTGTGTGCACATACATAACTCATAGAAACATATATATGTATATATAGATGACATTATCAATACATTTGTTGCTGTTCAATCATTTCAATTATGTCCAATTCTTTGTGTTTTCTTGGCAAAGATACTAGAACAATTTGCTATTTTCTATTCCAGATCATTTTATAGATAAGGAAACTGAGGCAAATAGGGTTAATGACTTGCCCAGGGTCACATTGCTAGTAAGTGTCTGAGGCCAGATTTGAATTCATGAAGATGAGCCTTCCTGATTCCAGGCCCAGAGCTCTACCCACTGTACCACCTAGTTGCCCACATATAGATGTATGTTATATAAAATGTATATTGCGAGAGAATTTTGTAATGTTTATAATAAGTACTTTTGATATTTTAAGGTATCTGCTCATTACTTCCTATATTACAGAGTTAATAGAATAACCAGGGAGGGGATCATTATACACAGTAAAAGCAATATTGTAACAATGATCGACTACTCTGACCAATATAGTGATTCAAGACAATTCCAAAGGATTCATGAAAAATACTATCCAACTCCAGAAAGAATTGCTGGACTCTAAATGTAGATTAAAATGTATTTTTTTTTACTTTCTTTTTCCTTTTTTATGGCAACATGGTTAATTTGTAAATATGTTTGTATAACTTTACATGTATAATTCATATCATATTGTTTGTCTTTTCAATGGATGGGGAAGAATAGGAAGGGATGGGAAATTTTGGACTCAAAGTTTTAAAAAACTAATGCTAAAAATAAACAAACGAATGAATAAAAAGTTAATGTACAAGATATCAAGGGTGGCTATTTAGAGAGGAAGATAGAGGAACTAATAGAGGAACTAAGGAGTTGAATGGTGGAGCAAGATCTTTGTGTTCAATTCTCAATAGTTCTACCAACTTTGAGATTCCATGGTTTCTAGCATATATTTATTTGTGAAAGGTATATGCATTTACTTAGTAGCAAATAGAGATCTTTTTTGCCTTCAGGGTGAAGCTTACACAGACTGATTCATAGAAGGAGGGTATTAACTGGCACTCAGAAAATAACTGCTGGGAAGTTGATGGGGACACAGCAGGAAAGGGAACCACATGGGAAGAAAGTCTAAGTGGTGATGGACTTCTTGGGGAAAGGATGTATGTAATTGTTCTAGATGGAGAGAGAGGAAGTGGATTGGATGAAGGGCCCCATGTTTCCATAGCAACTCTGATGTTAAAACATCACCTAGAGCTTTTCTCATACTTTCATCCCACTTTGTCTGGGGTATGAGGTCACTTGGATCAGAGTTCAGAAGAATGGTACCAACTTGCCAAGAAGCTCACCTGGGTCATGAGAGGATTATTTGAAGTCCCTTTGCAGCCCCCCACGACAACCAGATTGCTTCCTGCTGTGTCCTGACCCTGGGACTCCAAGCAATTTGTTCCTTGCTTAATGATCCCAGGAATCAGCTCTTTCTCAGGGATCCTGAAAGAAAAAGACATTTAATTGTGTTCACATGAGTGCCATGAGAATTTTCTCCCTATGTAGTAGGAAGAACATTGGTTATAGAGACAAGGGATCTGGATTCAAATTCCATTATATTAGCTATGCAGCTATGGGTGTCATTTAATCTCTCAGTGCCTCAGTTTCCTGTGTAAAATGAGTATAATAACCTACACTAATTATCTCATAGAATATTGCAAGGAAACTGATCTGCATACTTTGAGGTATGTAGCTAATACTTCATATTTATAAATACAGCTAATAATCACAATGTATTAATAATTGTTAGATTACCAATTAATAATGATTATTTAAAAACCAAAGGTATTAAATTAATTAGTGTTGTCATTGTTGTTATTACTACTACAGCCTTCTGCTTAAGGCATCTCTTCTTGTATGCTTCCCTTATGGGTTCTATTATGGAAAGGGAACTGCTATTTCTTATTGCCAGAGATCTTAGACAAAGGCACACCCTTTGGGAGGGGTAGTGACTGTAGCCCAACTCTGAGGAGAAAATGTGTTGTAAGGGGAGAAGGCTCTCAGGAGAATTCATAAATGTAAACAAAAAGAACCTTAGGAAGGACCCCAAACTACCACAATTATGCTTCCTCATTCTATCAATAACTTCTTATTCTATCCCCTGTGCAATTTGTGAATTGCAGAATTATATTGGTCATTTTCCTCAAAATACACGAGCTCTGTTTACTCTTTTTCTAAATATCTTGATTACTATGGTGCCAGAAACGCTGAGGTCACACAAGTAGGGATCAGCAAAACTAACATTTAATCCATGTCCCCTGCCTGAAAATCTCCTGCCTCTTCTAGTTTGGTGAACACACTACCATTCCTCTACCATTACATACTTCCATTGAGCCCTTCCCTTCTTTCTCCTTCCTTTATAGGAGCCCTCTATCCTATAGCAGACAAGGTGAAACTATTGAGAGCAGCTAGGTAGTAGGTGGAGTTCTAAAATTGAATTCAAATTCTATCCCTATCTGCCTCAGTTTCCTCATCTGTAAAATTAGGATAATAACACCCACCTATTATTGTTATTATTATTGTAAAAACAAGAGTCACTTTTAAACAAACACATCATAAACTATTCATCCAAAAGAAATGTTGTTTCCTTTAGAGCAGTCCCTTGGGGGGAGAGAGAGGAGGGACTCCTGCCAACAGACTGCTCAAAACATTTATGAAATTTTTCTTTTGAAGATGCCTTCAGAGCCAATTTAAGAGATGCACAAGAAAAAAGGCTTTGTTCCCTTTTTTTTTTTTCAAGGGATGTTAGTGGAAGTTAGGACATAGACACTGTGTGATGACTGTTAAAAAAAAATAAAGAGTATCAATAGAACATGCTCCATCCATAGAATGTAGCCAACCTCCTTCAATTTGATTCCCTTCAACAAGTATTAAAGTACAACCCATGGGCCTTGCTGTAGTAGATGAAGGGACAAAGACACAAAAGAAACAGTTCCTGACCTCAAGGAACTTACCATCCATTAGGGGGAAACAATATGAACACAAATAAGTAAAAATAAATATATACCCAATAAATACAAAGTCATTTTGGAGGGTAATGGTAAAGGATACTATTAACTAAGGAGGATCCTGAAATACTTTTTGAGGAAGGTAGCATTTAAACTGAGCCTTGAAGAGAATAAGAAATTCCTTTAGGTGGAGATAAAAAGGGAAGACATTTCAGGTATCTGTACAAGGGCAAAAAAGGTGAGAAATGGAATCAAAAGGACTTAAGGGTGATTAGAACACAGTGTGTAAGTATGTAATGTGAAATCATCAAGGGCAGGAACTGCACTACATTTGTCTTTGTATCCTTTATATCTAGCACCGTATGATGTTGGTGCTTAATAAATCTTTGTAAAAGAAGGAATGGGGTGCAATGCAAAGAGTGCTGGGCCTGGAGTCAGGAAGATCCATCTTCCTGAGCTCAAATCTAGCCTCGACACTTACTAACTGTATGATCCTGGGTAAGTCACTTAATTCTGTCTGCCTCAGTTTCCTTATATGTAAAATAAATTGGTGAAGGAAACGGTAAACCATTCTAGCATCTTTGCTGAGAAAATCTCAAATGGGGTCACAAAGAATTGGACGTGACTGAAATGACTGAACAACAATAAAAGGAAAGAAAGAAACAAGGAGAAAAGGAAGAAGGGAGGGGTTTGAAGAGGAGGGGAGGGGAAGAAAAACGGGGGGGAAAGAGAAGGAGTAAACAACAGCCAATGAAGATAATCCCCAAGAACTTTGTGAAATATTTTGTCTCTGGGCAATCCCATTAAGTCAAAGATGACTATGTGGTTGCCTGCTATGAAGGAGTTAATGCTCATTTGGATATTGAAAACCCTAGAATGTTTCATTCCAAATCAATCCCACAACTTTTTATTTCTATCTCGTCTTCTTCTTTCTATCTCAACGCCCCCTGTAGCCTTCACCCTGCTCTCTGTGGCTGGGAGCTGGTAGGGAGTTCAAGACTAACAGCAAAGAGGCCACTCTCTGGGATGATACTTGTGGACACAGGAAGAATCTAAAGAGAAAGAGGAAGGAAGGATGTTGCTAAGCATAAAGCACCCCCTGACCCCACGCTTCTTTTCTAGGTTCCCTTGAAATGATCCATCCAGATGCTATTCTAAGTAGCACAGGAGAATGCCCCACTTGCCTTTTTTTTTTTTTTAAACGTATCATTAATAGCTTATGGTCAAATGTTATATAAACTTGAAAGATTTACTCACTTCAGCTCTGGATAGACATTCTCCAGGTACCATTGGAAGGACTTGCAGTTCATCTTCTTCCTCTGCTCTTCTCGATCAGCTATACTGAAAGGAGAATTCAGTTCAATTTGACAAGCACTTATTAGAAGTCAAAAATCAGAACTGTGGGGGAGGAGCAGGGAAATGTTACTTTGAAGAATAAAGGAGCCCCTCGTTGCTAGAAGATGTTTAGCAAGCACAAATAGGCCTCTCACTCTTGTCCTATAAAATCTAGCCTCAGATACTTACAAATCATGTGACCCTGGACAAGTCACTTAATTTATTTGCCGCAGTTTCCTCATCTATAAAATGAGGTAAAGAAAGAAATAGTAAATCACTCCAGTATCTTTGCTAAGAAAATTCCAAATAGGGTTATAAAAAGTTGGACACAATTGAAATGACAAGAACAACAAGAACAACAATAAGATCAGGGGATTTAGAGCTGGAAAGTATCTTGGAGTTTACTTAATCCAACTCCTTGATTTGAAAAATGACAACACTGTTTTACTAGGCCTATATCCCAAAGAGATCATAAAGGAGGGAAAGGGCCCCACATGTGCAAGAATGTTTGTGGCAGCCCTTTTTGTAGTGGCTAGAAACTGGAAACTGAATGGATGCCCATCAATTGGAGAGTGGCTAAATAAATTATGGTATATGAATGTTATGGAATGTTATTGTTCTATAAGAAACGACCAGCAGGATGATTTCAGAGAGGCCTGGAGAGACTTGCATGAACTGATGCTGAGTGAAATGAGCAGAACCAGGAGATCATTATACACGGCAACAACAATACTATATGATGATCAATTCTGATGGACATGGCTCTCTTCAACAATGAGATGATTCAGGCCAATTCCAGTTGTTCAGTGATGAAGAAAGCCAAATACACCCAGAGAGAGGGATATGAATGTGGACTACAACATAACATTTTCATGCTCTCTATTGATGTTTGCTTTCATTATGTTTTCCTTCTCAGGTTTTTTTCTTGTAGATTCGATTTTTCTTGTACATCAAGATGTCTGTATAAATATGTATACATATATTTGATTTGTCATGTATTTTAACATAATTAACATGTATTAGACTACCTGCCATATAGGGGAGGAGGTGAGGGGAAGAAGGGGAAAATTTGGAACAGAAAGCTTTGCAAGGGTCAATGTTGAAAAATTACCCATGCTTATGTTTTGCAAATAAAAAAGCTTTAATAAAAAAATTAAAATTTAAATTAAAAAAAGAAAAATGACAACACTAAAGCCCAGAGAGGTTGTCACACAGCTAATATCAGGTCTCTGAAAGTTTTTTAACTTGAATAAATTACCAAAATTAGGTTATTCACCTCTTTTTCTTCAATATAGAGTACAAAAAAATTTAGTTTTGAAGTTTCCATTTTATTATGATTTCCTTGTATACACAAAGCAACACTGGGAGACAAAAGTTGAGAAGAGGCCAGAGACTGTGTTTCCAGTCTGTAGGATTATATTTCTGAGTTTTTATTATACCCAGAGCTTGGGATATAAGCCATTTATTTATATATTCCCCAGTGGGACTGGCACTATCTTTGTTAAGAATTATTTTTTTTATATTATTAAATATTTCCCAATGACATATAAAAATTTTCAACAATCATTTTTTTTAAATTCAAGTTCCAAATTATCTCCCTCCTCCCTTTCCCATTCTTGAGAAGGCAAGCAATTTGATGTTGATTATGCACATGAAATCATGCAAAACATCTTTTCATATCAGCATGTTGGCCCTGACTATCTTAACTAAGCCCTTTGATAGCTAAATAGCTAAGAGATGCCTTTGTATGATACTTCTTTGACTTACCTCCTACCATTCATAATTTGGACTGGATGGCCACTCCATTCTGTCACTTCTGTTTGTTTCAATTTCCTCAACTACAAAATGGAGACCATAATAGCAACTATCTCCCAGGATTAATGTGAGGATCAAATAAGATAATAATTTGTAAGGTATTTAGCATAGTGCCTGGCATATAGTAATGCTTATTTTCTTCCCCCTTCTCCCAGAGTTCTATTTGCTGAGTCAAATATTTTTCCTTTATCATTTGTGGCTGAGAAGAATTGCATTTTGACTATTTAAGATGGAGAGCTTTTTCCTGAATTGTTATTATTGGGAGTAACTGAAGAAGTTGTATCAGACTAATTGGTTGTTTATTAGTTATTTTTAGTCACGTCCAATTCTTTGTGACCATATTTTGGGGAGTTTTCTTGGCAAAGATACTGGAGTGGTTTGCCATTTCCTTCTTCAGCTCATTTTACAGATGGAAATAAAGGCAAATAGAGTTACATGATTTGCCCAGGATCACACAACTAGTAAGTATCTAAGGCCAGATTTGAATTCAGGAGGAGGATGAATCTTCCTGACTATAGAGCCAGCTCTCTACCTACTGTGCAACTTAACTGCTGGTTGTATGGTTACTAACCTCCCCAATCTCTTCCACAAAGGTCCCTTGCAGAACAATGAATGGACACACCATCCAGGGCTTACCTGCCGAAGGATTTTCCAATGGCAGATGGTCGGGCTTCATAGTAATATTGTTTGTACTCATCCATCCAAACCTCTGCAGTGCGCTTGGTATTCCTGAAAAAGCCAGAGAAGGTATGAGGGAAAGACAGAAATAAAATACAGAAACCTGTCTGAAGGTCAGGCATTATAGGTCTTTCAAGAGCAAGGGGGACATATGCAGTTGTTGCTTTGTCACATCTTGGGAGTTGTTCTATCATGGGCTTGAGGTGGCAGGGAAAATAAAGTTCTTAAAAAACAAACACAGATTTTAATCATTTTGGACTTTTGTTAAAATATTAAGTGCTCCACCTATCAGATTGGCTAAAATGACAGGAAAAGATAACGATGAATGCTGGAGGGGATGTGGGAAAGCTGAGACACTAATAGGTTGTTGGTGGAACTGTGAACGGATCCAACCATTCTGGAGAGCAATTTGGAACTATGCTCAAAGAGTTATCAAACTGGTCATATACCCTTTGACCCAGCAGTGTTTCTACTGGACTTATATTCCAAAGAGATCTTAGAGGAGGGAAAGGGCCCCACATGTGCAAGAATGTTTGTGGCAGCCCTTTTTGTAATGGCTAGAAACTGGAAACTGAAAGGATGCCCATCAATTGGAGAATGGCTGAATAAATTATGGTATATGAATGTCATGGAATATTATTGTTCTGTAAGAAACAACCAGCAGGACGATTTCAGAGAGGCCTGGAGAGATTTGCATGATCTGATGCTGAGTGAAACGAGCAAAACCAGGAGATCATTATACACAGCAACAACAATATTACATGATGATCAATTCTGATAGACATGGCTCTCTGCAACAAAGAATTGTCTCAAATCAGTTTCAATTGTTCAGTGAAGAAAGCCATATACACCCAGAGAGAGGGATATGAAATGTGGACCACAATATAACATTTTCATGTTCTCTATTGAGGTTTGCTTGCATTGTGTTTCCTTTCTCTGATTTTCTTTTTTTTTTCTTGTAGATAGGATTTTTCTTGCACAACTTGTTAAGTATTTCAACATTATTAACATGTAGTGGACTTCCTGCCATCTAGGGGAGGGGAGGAGACTGGGGAGTAAGATTTGTAATGGAAAGCTTTGTAAAGATTAATGCTGAGGAACTACCCATACATATGTTATACAAATAAAAAGCTTTAATAAAAAAATATTAAGTGCTCTAGATAGTTGATGAATAGCCATTGGTTTCATTTATATGGTATTTTGGATAAACTAATATTTTCTTTATAAAGTTGTCTTTCATACACATTACTAATACTACTGACACAATTAATGGCATAAGTGTAGAGTTGTTTTTCTGGAAGGAGAGTGGGTGATTGCTTCTGGGTCATTTTATGGGAAATAATCTGGGGAAAGACAAAGAATCAGAACCAAATGTATCACAGGGCTAATCTGATAGTTGCACAGGAGTGAGAGATCTAGTGAGACAGCATGTGGAGAAGGTGGAAGAATCTCACTATTGTTAAAGGAAAGAGAAAAAAAGAACACTGTAGGGTATGCAGGCAGATAACACAGGTGGTACCCCATGCTGTATGGATGGACTGTTCACCAGGGCAACACCAAAGCTAAGGGAAACAACTGAACTGAATAGAACCACTGGGCAGGCAAAGCCTAGGAGTCTAGTGTATATTGGATTGAACCAGCCTATACATGCTGGTATACAGTTATAGCCAGGACAACAGAAGGAACGTTTAAACTGGGAGGCAGTTAGACCTTTTGGGTTTTTTTCCATCTCATCCCACTCTGGAGGTGAGTTAACACCTGTTAAGCTGTTGGTGCTGAGTCACATGACTCATGTTGCCTTGGACCATGCCAGAATTGGAAAAGTAAGTGGTGATGGACATTCTGGGCAGGTCCAGACTAGGTTTGTCTGAATTGTTTTTACTTCTAATTTCCCATCCCTAGGAATGGCAGACATAGGTAACATCTGTTATCCTCCTTGCCTTATCTTTATCTCCCCAATTGGTTAGAATGGCTCTGAACCCAATTCCTGCTCTATAAGCCAGATATTACAAGAACTTATTTTTGGAAGCTGATCAGACAATTACTCATGTCTACCAAGTCTTTCAAAACAAAATGAAAAGAGAGGAATTAGAGGAAAAACTGCTAGGTTCCTTCCCCCCACCCCGTTCCTCAGTTCCTTTCTGCCTCTTCCCAGGGTACCTACTTTATGTATGTGAGGGCATTACCCTCAGGGAAGTCATACGGGTGCCGCTTCCTGAAGACATGGCCCACTCGGCTGCAGGGGACAATCTCTAAGCTGCCACCACACATCCACACCCGGAAAGAGAGCTCTGCAAGAGACCTCAATGGTTAGTAGGAATTGGTCAGAAGGTGGTAAAAGGTAAAAGGTAAGTGTACTTGATTTCCCTTCCCTCTCATCTCCTATGATGTGGGAATCTCCTACCATTAGAATGTAAGCTCCTTGAGAGAAAAAACGAAAAAAATAGAAAAATATTTCCCCCCAGGGCTTAGTGCTACAGTTAGCACTCAATAAAGCTTTTTCACTTATTGAATTCTTATTGAATATACACACTTATGTTTAGTTTAAATCACCCACCTGTATACAAATATATTTAAATCACACATACACCCAGGATGAATATCCAAATCTGGACCATTGGCAGTAACAAGGTAAGTGATGAGAAAAGGAAGAACTGTTTAAAAAGCGGGGAACATTTAATCACATAGGATAACTTTGCCTCTGCATCATTTCCAATCTCTGTCCAGGAGGCATATTCTAGACATGAGTAAGGAGGAACAAATCACCCTACCTGGTCAGTTCCCGAGACATATAAAATCTGATTACTGGGGGAAGCCACCCAAGCCACATTTCTCTTACTAATCCAGATGGCATCTCCTCAGTTGGCTTCAGATTTCCCTCTCTTCTGAGGTGGTTGCTGTCCATTGGCTGCTACTTTGATCAAAGCTCTGTATCACCCATTCTAGAAAACCTCCTTTGGGGTTTTCTACTACTGTTCACTCTCAAAAACATTCTACTTCCTCTCCTCATAACATTACTTTCACTACTGGTTTCCAACTTTATTGAAAACTGCTCCAAAGTTATTAATGATATCTTAATGGGCAATGGTCTTTTCTCAGTCCTCATCCATCTTGAGCCCTTTCCTTCACTTGCCACTGATCATCAGCACCTCATTCTGGATATGCTTTTCTTTCTGGGATTTTAAAATATTGTCCTCTCTTAGTCCTCCCGGTTATCTGACTGTCCCTTCTCAGTCTCTTTTGCTGTATCACATTGTATCATATCCTTTAACTCAAGTGTACCCCAAAGTTTTATCTTGAGTTCTCCTCTAAAACCTCTCACTTTGTGACCTTACCTATCCTCGAGGGTTTTGTTGTTGTTCAGTCATTTCAGTTGTTCTTGACTTTATGATCCCATTTGAGATTTTCTTGGCAAAAATACTGAAGTGGTTTGCCAGTTCCTTCTCTATCTCATTGTACAGATGAGGAAACTGAGGCAAACAGGGTTAAGTGACTTGCCCAGGATCACATAGCTATTAAGTGTCTGATGTTGGATTTGAACTCAGAAAGATGAGTCCTTCTGAATCTGGGCTCAGCAATCTATCCATTGTGCCATCTAACTGCTTCTATTTGCTTTTTCTCATTATTAAAACTGAAAAATTTTGGAATCAATTGTGAGACACGGAAGACACTGGCACTGGCCCATCCAGCATGGCTGGATCTCAGTGAAAGAGCCTATCTCACTTTTGTATTTTTTATTCACAGTCTTTAGAATAGCATAGCCCAGAAGAAATATTTAATAACTGGTCTTTTGATTCATTAATTAAAATGCTATATAAATGTTGTTGTTTTGTTATCTTTCCTATATCTGAATAATGAATAATTGAATAAATGAATGAATAAAATCTTGAAAAATCAATGTGGCACAAGTTATTGTCTGACTCACCAAAATTCTCCCCACCCCAGATGTCCATCTGAGTATCATATTTTCCCAAGTGGTTAAACCAGGCCTTGTCAATCACGAAGATCCCTCCAGCTATGACGGGTGTTCTGAGAGTGAAAGGGAAAAAGAATCCGCAAACAATGCACAAAATCCGCAAAGAATCCATGAAGGTGCCTACAAAACTCAGTGATCTTTCATACAGCATTACTCACATATTGATCATCACAACTTCCCAAGGAGGAAGGTTACTAACACACGCAGCAGCTCTTTTGCCCCCACATTGCTAAAAGCTCATGTTACCTATTTATTGTCCTTTCCAAGCATTTCAACCTAACTTGGTATAGATCATTTAAAAGAGAACATTTGAACCATTCCTTGGAGGAGCTAAGAAACCAAGCCCTGAATTTCCTGAGACAAATGTGTCCTCATCTTCACCCTGGCTGTTTTCCCACACTGCTGTCACTAGTACTGCTACCCCTTCCAAACCAATTCTTCATACAACATACCCTCAAAGAGTAGTCCCAAACTTTCCAGGACCATGTCCCTACCTTCAGCCTGTTTATTTTCTGCCCTGTCTACTGCAGACCTACTTCTCATTTCCTACTTTCTACTTTTTCCTTAGAGAACTTTAATTAAATCATCACTACTATTGCCTCTAAAAAAGATACATCAGTTGATGGCCTACTGTTACACTAAAAATCCTGGTGACTTTCCAGACCAAAATGTCTCTCCCTGGCCACCATTCCCCTGACCTATATGTACTGTTTTACTTTATAATATCCTTAAAGGATTACATTTCATTTATGCATATGTAATGTCAGTGCTAAGCACAGTATTTGACATAAAGTAAACTTGACTTGATAAATGCTTTTTTATTCATTCATTCACTCATTCATTTCTTCCTTCCTTCCTTTCTTCCTTCCCTGCCTCCTTTCCTTCCTTCCTTCCCTACCTCCTTCCTTCATTCCTTCCCTACCTCCTTCCTTCATTCCTTCCCTACCTCCTTCCTTCCTTGCCTCCTTCCTTCCCTGCCTCCCTCCCTTTCTTCCTTCTTTCCTTCCCTTCCTCCCTCCTTCCTCTCTCCCTTCCTTCTCTTCCTTCCTTCCTTCCTCTTGCCTTTCTTCCTTCCTTCTTTCTTGCTTTCCTTCTGTACCTTCTTCCCTCCCTCCCTCCTTCCTTCCTTCCTTCTCCTCCCTTTTGATACTTTTATTTATTTATTCATTTATTTATTTTTGCTGAGGCAACTGGGGTTAAGTGACTTGCCCAGGGTCACACAGCTAGGGAATCTTAAGTGTCTGAGACCAGATTTGAACCCAGATCCTTCTGATTTCAGGGCTGGTGCTCTATCCACTGCACCACCTAGCTGCCCCGCTTTTGATACTTTTGAAGTTCAAAGCCCAGGAACAAGAGAGAAGCCAACCTACCGAATTGGCTGGGTGGGGTCTGTTCGGGACATCTTCTGCTCTATGGGAATTTGTTCCCATTTGAAATGAAGACTCCAGTCAAATCCTAAGGATTGGAGTTAGGGAAGAAGAATGCAACAAAGCAGATACCAGACCATATATCCCTGAACTATATTCATTTCAATTTTTCTCCTGCATCAGGAACACTAATTAATCAACAAACTATTGAAGTCAACAAAGAAGTTAATATAAGAGGAGGGCAGGGAGGCAGGACACTGAGGAAATAGATAAGATTAACAAGGCATGGTCCTCTCCTTCATGGATTTTACAGTCTATAAGAATGCACCTTGTAAAGTTAAAAGTACCATAAAAGTCATCATAATTTTTATAATAATTACTAGCAATAAGAATAATAATTAAAATAACAATTTTCCTTCTTCCCAGCTTCTTGACCACTACTTATCTGTAGAGACTATAGCTTTTATTTTAGGCAATCCTTGCTAAACTCAATTCTAAGTAAGTCTTCAAAAATATTATACTTTTCCTTCATTTACTCCTATGATGGTATTACTGGGACATGAAGAAGTGCCTTAGGAAATCATTGGAAGGCCACCAGATCAGAGACTTCTTATTTCCAGGGTTGAGGGTTCCTCCCAGGAAAACCGTACCCACCTCCCCGAAGGTCAGCAGATGCTGCCAGGTATGCAAAGTTATCCAGGCTGATGACATCAATGATGGGGCTGACCACTCGTGTGTAGTCCTGGAGAAAAACAGAGGTGGACTAAGGAACTAAGGAAAGAGGATGGCTCTGGGAAATAGGCTGGACACCACGGAAAGAGCATGGCTGTTGGGGAAAGAGAGCTGGACATCAAGGAAAGAGGATGGCTTCTGGGGAAAACGGCAGGATCCACATCCCACAGAAAAGCTTAGGCTGCCTATCAGAGAAAGAAAAATGCTGATGGGATTGGGAGTATGAGATCTTAAGTGGAAACTTGTCAGCATAAACTATACCGATCCTGGAATGTTCAGGCAACTCACCATGGATTCCCTCTTTTTTGTTGGTATGGTCATCCCCAATTTTTTTTGGCAAACATGACTTATTTTGATTCCTCCCCTGCTTATTCTCTCATAATCTCTCTCTGACTATAGCACTCCTCATCTCCCCACCACCTATACAAATATTATTTGTCTTTCAGGACCAAAGGAACACTGTCAGTTTCACTCAGGCCAGGGCAACCCTGAGAAGAGGCAGGGGAGCTTGGTGGTGGAGGTAGGTGCCCATGAGAGGGGAAGGACCTCATGAGCTCCTCCCACTCTGGGGATTGCCCCCCTATGATAAATCTTTCGTTACAGCTCTGTTCAAGACCAAGATCAAGTTCCATCTCCTCCAAGAAGCCTTTCCTGATCAGTCCTCTGCCTCCTATGATCTTCTCCCATAGCCATGGTTGCCTTTAGGGAAGAGGAAGGAGGAAGGGAGAAGGGAACAAGTATTTATTAAGTTCCTACTATGTGCCAGGCACACACTAAGCACTTTTTAAAAATTATCTCATTGGATCCTCACAACCACTTTGGGAAGCAGGTGTTCTTATTATTACCCCCATTTTACAGAGGAAGAAACGTGGGGAAATTGAGATTAAGGGATGCACAACCAGTAATGTCAGAAGTTGGATATGAACTTGTTTACCTGACTCCAGCCCTATACTCTGGATTATGGCACCCTCTAGCTTTCTTTTACAAGTTGTGGGGCAATTAATTGTGTATTATCTTGGGTCATCTTTCCCATCTTGCAGGTATGCTCACCTCCTTCACTCTCTGGAGCATGGGCTGAAGCCACTCACTGTTTACCTCACAGTGACTGTCCAGGAAGGTAAGGATATCTGCTGTTGCCACTTCTGCCCCTCGAACACGGGAACGAATCAACCCTGCAATTGAGGAAATAGGGGATAGTGAGGGATAGTGAGAAGAGCAACTGCTAACCTCAGAACTTCTCAAGTTCGTTGAAAAGAAGACTTCTAAATGTGTTTCAGCCAGGGAATAATAGACCCATTTTTCAAAAGCAAACACTGAAGCACAAATTTGATAAAGGTTATACAGTAAATCGGTGGCAGAACCAGGAGCAGAACACAGGTCTACCGCTGAATTCCTTTTAGCTGTCCCTCTGAGATCACTGCCCCTAGATAAGAGGCTTTATTATTTTTTATATGCTTGAGCATCAAGGATGACCATTGAAATTATGAACAAGACAAAGAACTGGAAGCCAGAACTAGCTACATTTCCCTAGGAACTAGTTACAGTTTGGCTTGCTTCAATTTCACCGTGTCACTAAAGGTTTATTGCTGGAAGGGTAGGATGCTGTCCACCCACTGACCTACCCAGCCCAAAGGACACTATCAAGTTTAGGACTTTTATTCTGTTCCCAAATCAAAGGAAGAAGCCCCAAGTGGTGTTGCAAGTGGTGAAACTGAGAGCAAGTGCCAGACAGAGAATGCAGCAGACATCCCCCACTGGGATGAGATAAGTCCTTTGGGGCTGAAGACAAAGGCAGGACCAGAAGGTCTCAGCTTGGCAAATCAGAGCACAAGGCACCAGCAAAAGGAAGGAAGGGCAAGGACAGATGGAGAAGGGGAAGGTGCAAGAGCTCATGGCCTAAGGGGTTGGCTCACCTTCTCGCCGATCATTTCGGAGACATTTGACTTTGGGGATCCTGGTCAGGAGCAGGCAGTCTTCGGCTATAAAGGAGTTCCAAGCAAGGACAATATGGTCATACAATGTCAAAGCATGAGTGGTAAAGACAAAGCTTTGAGAATTCTTGGAGCTTTTTGTCAAAGCTGGGGAAGAAGGGCCAAGGGTGGGAAGCTCTGCTTCTGGTTCCTTATCTCCTAGCCACATGGCTATCCCTGCAAGGCTGCACAGTCTCTTACTGATGCTCCTCTCTGACCATCTCCCCTGCACCTGCAAAGCCTTTCTCTAGCATAGGGGTGCTCAAAGGGTGGGACGCAAAATCTCTAGTAAAGATTGCTCTCTGGTAGGGCTAATACTGAAAACACGGCAGTCTCCACGCTTCCTATTCTGAAAGCTATGAATAATTTACTGATGTTCCTTTAATATAAACCAGTCATCAGATCACTGGTGTTTCCTACCTCCTTCTCACTCTTTTGGAGAAGGAAGTTCTGCAGCAGCCAGTAGAAGTGGGTGCAGAAAGTAAATGGAGTTTTTCCCTTTTAAATCATGATCAGATAAGATCTTCTTATGAGTAAAAATTGCTACAAAACCTTAAAAGACTCTGTAATTTTATTTAACCAGCATGGATTGGGAAGGGCTCTGCAACTTAAAAGCTGCTTGAAGCAACAAGAGGTTGAGTGACTTGCCAACACTCACACAGCCAGTGTAAATGAATGAAAATAACATGTAAGAACTTACTTATATTCCAGGCACTGTGCTAAGCGATGGAAATACAAATACAACCAAATAATGTGGTCCCTGACTTTCCAAATAAGGCAAGATAACACATATAGGGGAATGGTGGCCAGGAAGGAATGTTTTGGAGTCCCAGAGCAAATTAATTGATATAACCTTTGCAGGAATGTTAGTGTTGATTTGATTACTGTTCTCATAGCTACAGTTGGTAAGGAGGTGGGGGAGAGTATGTGCACATACACATTGGGTATGGAGATGGCCAGGAAGTGAATCCATGGGTCTGCAAAGTAAGGTCCAATAAGGGTCCAGGATCATTATATGTGTTAGAGGTGAGATTGGCATAGAAAATAAAATTGGTGACTTGCAGTCACAAAGACCTGAGTTTGGACATCTTTATAACTCTGGGCAAGAAATCACTTACTTTCTTTAGCCTCAGATTTCCCATCTGTAAAATGGGATAATAAAGCATCAACCTCACGCGTTTGTTGTGAGGCTCATACCTTGAAGTACTACATGCTACCTGCTACTATTATTTGAGCCTCGTTCTCTTGAATCCAAGGCCAGCTCTCTAACCACTATTTTCTCATGTTATCCACCACTGTCTTTCTCATATTGTCTCTCCAAAAAAAA